>CM023452.1:204396586-204505429 GCA_013339765.2 Haemaphysalis longicornis
TTTATTTCCTTAGAGTGAAAGAATATTCCTGCATGCGCTTAACGTTTAAGAGGTGATGGTGTCATTCATTCAGTGGTCAAGTTTGATCATTTACACCCTTCGTGGGGTTGGTTGCCTTTAATGGTAGAGGGTTCACGAGTTTGTTCTCACGGGCCCTGTAGTTGAGCGCTTTTGTTTATTGTTTGATGTTGGCGAAGGCACGGCCAGGCAGGCAGTAAGCATGCCGTGTTGTATCCGCTTTGTGCAGTTGGCCGGCGCGTTGTGCTGGTTAGGTTGGTGCGTACCGGGTTAATTTTGTATTTTTGTACTGTATCGTACTTTGTATTGTACTCGTGTAACCGGTTGAGTGTTTTTTTTTAGTTCTGGCTCTGCAGTAAGACATAACGTGCAGGAGAGTTAATGTTGTACGTACAGCTAGTGTACGGACAACATTCTTAGTGCGGAGGTGTTAGTTCGGGCTCCGCATGTAATTAATGAAGGCCGCCGGTGGCTCATGTATTGGCGTCGCCTCCGCTGGTAGCTACGATCCTGTGTCCCTTTCATGTAGCCGCACGGACGCCAAGTTCGGAGACGCGGAGAGCGTGTGTTGTGCCCGTCCCTTTGAGTGTCAAAGGACTGGGGTTATTAGCCTGAGTATCTCTGTCGCGTCGGAGGTGGCTGGGTCATTCGGCATAACAAGCTGACGGGAAGCCAGATTATCGTATCACTTAGTTTTTGAAGCGCGGGCGGGGTAAGTTTGGAAAATCTTCGACTCCGGCGGCGGGGCGGGCTCGTTGACGGGCAATCGCCTCGGAGACCACCGAGTGGGCCTGAAGCGCGTCTTCCGGTGGGACTGGCGGCAGGCGGTGGCGCCCTTCGTCTGGGAGGGAATTAGCAACCCTCATTGTCCCGCCGCGCACGCAGACGCACGGTGTCGCCGCGCGGAGGGAGGTCAGCCGCGCGAGGACCGCTCCGGGCCCTCGGATTGGCTTTTGTGCAGATGCCGCCCGCTGAACGTAATGTGTGTCCACTTAGACCACAGATGTCCTGTATTTGCTTGTCGGGTGCTATGAGTGTGTAAGAGAGAGTGTTAGGTCACGTGACCGCAGTTGGCGACATGTGTTATTGGCTGGTTCCTGTGGCCAATCAATGGTTTGCAATAATTGGTTTAAAAGGTTTTTCTCTCTTTTTTGAACGCCCCCTTTTTGGAGGCGGGGTTTTTGCTATCTAAACCGGTGTGTTGGGTTTTGTTCGGGGTCGGTCGAGAGGGGATCTATTTCAGTATAGATCTCGGCCGAACAGGCTGCTGCTGTCAGAGTGACAATGTAACCCTCACTCTGACGTGATGTAAACTTGGAGTCATGTAAATAATGTAAATAAACCTAATATCCAGCAAGGAAGGCAGTCCTCATCCCTCACCCGCTCCAAGCATCGGTCGTCGGTCATCGGAGCGAGTCGAGATCGTCCTCTCGGCTCGCGCATCAAAAGAACATCCCTATTTCGCCTCCATCAGTTCGCCAAGAAGATGGAGAGGCGAAATCTAACTGTGCTCTCGCACCGCATGACATGGCACGCCCATGTAGAATTACTGGCAAAAAAACTTTCATGCGCAGCGGGCGCAATGTAGCGATGCCGCGACTTCTTCCCACTGAACATTAAACTTCAAATATACCATTCGCTTTTCCGGTCACACCTTAATTAGTGTAGGTTAGTTTGTGCCACGACAACTAAGAAAAATATTAACACGTTACTGCTGTTAGAAAAGAAAGCTATCAGATGTATACATAACGTCCCGTATTTTCATCCGATTAAGACATTGTTTGAGCAGAATAGAATAATCAATATTAGGCAGCTTTATTCTTACCGCCTACTATATCAGTTACACTTTTCAAATGATAAATATAAGCAATTCTTAACAAAATTATGTGGTCTAGATCTACGCATTAGCACTTATACAACTCGTGGCTCGGGACAATGGCTCGTTCCACGCCCACGAACAATTGTCTTTGGCAGTCATTGGCATACAACATTCCAAGCATATTAAATAAATTACAGAAAATTAGCGGCAATTATGGAACACTCATACGTGTTTCCTTACGTGATGCGTTTGTCAGAAATGATTGTTTTTGAGATTCTATTTGCTATATTGTTGTGTAAATAGGAGTAATTGTCTGGTCTGTTCTTTTACCTGTACATAATTATGTGACGCCCCCCGCACGGGGCACCTTGAGTATTCATGGTGACGGTGTTGGCGACACCGCGGACCCCGAGCCCCCAACATAAACTGTAACCTACCGTGGTGATGTGTTTAAAGGTGAAGGGTGGAGGCCTCAAGCGGTGGCCGTCGGAGCCCGGGTCAGGCTCCGGCGGGTGGGCTCCCTGTCTGTTTGCCAGGCAGGGAGCTCCGGGACCTCTCGGGCTATCAGGGTGGGGTTTGAGAAGAGAGTGCCCCCGTCCCCTGCTTTTTTCTATGCTATATGGAAAATTCAAGACCCCCCTCCAAACGTGATCGGTCCCTGAAAAGGGGCCGCACCGAAGTATCTTTCCCTCCACTTTCAAGTATGAGCTTCCCAAAGCCAGACAAATACTCTCGTTTCCTTGTTATCGAATCTCTTGACAAGCCTCGCCCTCTTGCTTCACAATCAGTATTTTTAATTACAAAATACCTTGATGGAATAATTGGGAAAACCTACAATGCCAAAAAACAACGCACAGGTGAAGTACTTGTTGAAGTAAAAAACCAACAGCAGGCAACCACACTTCTTGGTCAGACGAAAATGGTCGATCTGGACATCAGGGTCACACCCCACCGCAGCCTGAATAGCTCGCAGGGGTGATCTCTGAGGCAGATCTTCTTAATGAGACAGATGGCCGACATTCTTGAAGGTCTAAAGGATCAGGGTGTCACAGCCGTGCGCCGCATCACGATGCGTAGAGATGATAAGGTAATCCCCACGAAACACTATTATCCTGACCTTCAACTGCTCCTCACTTCCTGACCATATCAACGCAGGGTTCATCCGATGCTCCATTCGTCCTTACATTCCAAACCCGCGCCGCTGCTTTAAGTGCCAGCGGTTCGGGCACGGAACCAACTCCTGCCGTGGTCGTCTGACCTGCGCAAAGTGCGCTCAGCATGATCATCCTTCTGATAATTGTCCATCGTCAACCCTCACCTGCGCCAACTGCCAGGGACCGCATGCCGCCTACTCTCGAACGTGCGAGAAGTTTAAGCAGGAGAAGGCGATCATTAATGTGAAGGTAACTGAGAACATCACCTTCCCAGAGGCGCGAAAGAGGTTCGCCTCTTTCCCCCTGGGGAGGTACGCCGACGCGGCTCGCCGGGGGCGGAGCGGCGTCTGGTGTCCACAGGGACCCAGTTCAGCGAGTCTGACCTGGTCCCTCCTCCGCCCCCCCCCTGGGGTGCCTCAGGCAGCCCAATCCGTTGCCACGCCGCTTGCTGAGGCAGCAGCGGTTGTGGTGACCTCTTCTGTGGGGACCGGTGCGGCTCCCGCCTCTGCCTCCCCGTCCTCCAGTGCGTTGGAGGTTGCCGACCGGATGGACATCGGGGGCCCCGCATCGGCTCCCGCCGCCACCGCCCCTCCCGTGCCACCTCTGGTGCCCCGGACGCCCTCGGCGGTGGCAGCTCAAACGAAGGGCTCCCGAAAGGGGGCCAAGTCCGGGGGGCCTGGTCCACCGGGCACCCTTCTGGCATCCGACGAGGAGATGGATGTCACGCCGTTCCTGCCTGCACGCAGCGCAAGGAGCGGCCTCCGATGTCCAAGCAGACAGAAAAGCCTAAAAATCCTAGAATAACAGCCCCGAAAGACGACACATGAACAAAACACACACACACACACTCCAGTTATTCTTAAACTTAAATAATGGGAACAGAAAACATCATCCAATGGAACTGCAGAGGCCTCCTTAAAAATCTTGACGATGTGTATGAGATTCTGCATGCCAGTCAGCCAAGTGTTATGTGTCTCCAGGAAACCCACCTCAATTCTAAACAAACAAATTTCTTAAATAGGTACATGGTTTTCAGAAAGGACAGGGTTGGCTGCACACACTCTTCAGGAGGTGTGGCAATTGTCGCCCGGAAATCCTTAGCCTGCCACCCTGTCACTCTGAACACTGTCCTTGAGGCTGTAGCAATCCGTACGATAATATTTAATAGGTTAATAACGGTATGCTCCATTTACATTCGTCCTGATTTTGCACTTCTGAGCTCTGATTTCGAGGCGCTCGTTGACCAGCTGCCCGAACCATACATACTAACAGGCGACCTTAATGCGCACAACTCTCTTTGGGGCTCCTCCAGAACGGATGCCCGAGGTCGCCTGATAGAGAAGTTTCTTACATCCTCCGGAGCATGCCTTTTCAACAAAAAACAGCCTACATACCATAACTTAGGACACAACACATACTCGCATCTTGACTTGGCGATTGGTTCCGCAGTTCTCTTTCCATGTCTTGAGTGGGGTGTGGGCACAGACCCATATGGTAGTGACCATTTCCCCACTTCCCTAACGTACATAGGTAAAGGTCCATGCAGTCCATCTTCCCATTAAAGGTTTAATGAATCAAAAGCAAACTGGAGCACATTCACACAAACATCTCAACTACACCACGCATCCATAAAACACCTACACGTGGAGGAAGCAGCCCAACTCGTCACGGCGCACATACTCGACGCCGCCGAAAAGTCCATGCCCCAGGCCTCCAGTGCGTCCCGCAACCCAAGGGGGCCCTGGTGGAACGAGGACTGTAGGCGGGCGCGAGAGGCCCAGAACAAGGCGTGGGGTGTCCTTCGCCGGTACCCCACGTCAGATAACCTCATTTCTTTTAAACGGGCAAAGGCTTTTGGGAAGCGAGTGCGTCGTGAGGCGAAAAGGGAGAGTTGGCGCACCTTTCTCACTTCCATCAACTCATACACTGACACACACAAAGTCTGGACACGAATACGAAAACTAAAAGGACAACAGACGCACAGCCTGCCCCTGGTTAGTACAACAGGGGACACACTGGAAGACCAGGCTAACACACTTGCACAACACTTCCAACACGTGTCCAGTTCAGCACACTACACCAACCTTTCATTAAACACAAAGCATATGCAGAAAAGAAGCCCTTACGAGACAAGAACAAGTCGAATTCTGCTTACAACTCTGAATTCACACTTCATGAGCTGAAGGTTGCTCTTTCCACTTGTAAGCCCTCAGCTCCAGGGGCAGACAGCATTACATACACCATGATACAACACCTACACGCAGACACTCTTGAGACACTCCTACACCTCTACAACAGAATATGGCTTTCGGGGCAGTTTCCCAAAGGGTTTTGGGAAAGGAGGCCATAGTTGTGGCCTTCCTGAAGGAGGGGAAGGACCCTTCCTCTCCCGCAAGTTATCGTCCCATCGCCCTGACAAGCTGCCTGTGTAAGCTCCTCGAGAAGATGATAAACCGTAGGCTCGTGTACTTTCTGGAGTACAACGGTCTTCTCGAGGGCTGCCAGGCAGGCTTCAGGGTGGGGCGATCTACCAATGATCAACTTCTTACACTGGAATCCTACATAAAAGATGCATTTGTCCATAACCAGTTCTGCCTTACTGTATTTTTCGATATTGAAAAGCTTATGATACAGCCTGGCGCTACGGCATCCTCAGGGACCTTAAGTCATTTGGTGTCTCGGCAACATGATGAACACTCTTTGTAGTTATTTGGCCGAAAGAACCTTTCGAGTGAGGGTTGGCAGTGCACTTTCCAATGTATATTTGCAGGAAAATGGTGTGCCGCAAGGTGGAGTTCTAAGCTGCACTTGTTTATAGTTAAGATGAACTCCCTCCTAAAGGCATTGCCGCCGACCATTTCCTGTTCCATCTATGTAGACGATGTGCAAATATCTTTTAAATCCTGTAACCTGTCAATATGCGAACGTCAAGTACAGCTCGGTGTTAAGAAACTTGCTGGCTGGGCGGACCTTAACGGGTTTAAACTGAACCCGGCCAAGAGTACTTGTGTTGTGTTTTCCCGCAAGCGCGGGATTAACGGGCCCACCCTGAGATTACGCTTAACCGTGCACCTATTCCTGTTAAACGGGAGCACAAGTTTTTAGGTGTCATATTTGACGAAAAGCTCACGTTCATTACACACATCAAAGCACTTAAACATAAATGCCTCAAAACACTAAACATTCTGAAGGTCCTCTCCCACCAATCCTATGGTGCAGACAAAGAACTGCTTCTTCGGGTCTTTACCGCGTTAGAAGGGTCTCGATTAGACTACGGCAGTGTCGTGTATGGGTCGGCATCGAAAACAATCCTAAAAAGTCTTGATCCAGTACTCCACTTGGGTCTGCGCCTTGTGTCGGGTGCCTTCCGGACTAGCCCGGCCCAGAGTCTATATGTTGAATGTAATAAGTGGTGCCTTGAGTACCAACGAACGTATGTGGACTTTCTCTACGCTTTTAAAATTTCATCTTTGAATAACCATCCTTTTAAACCTGTTTTTAATTATACATCCGTATCGCCACTGTTTGTAAATCGCCCGTCTGTTCCTTTGCCGTTCTCACTTAGAGTGAGACAGGAAGCTTCAAATTTCGACATCTCCTTTTTAGACATTTACACATCTTCTTTTACTGACGTCTTACCACCCTGGCAGCTTCAACCTGTGTGTTGTGACTTGTCTTTCACGAATATTGATAAAACCAGGGTACCACAAACTGCAATTTTGCAGCACTTCTTGTCCCTCCAGTACAAGTATCAACATGTAGAGTTTTATAGCGATGCATCAAAAACTGCAACCATAGTGTCTTGCGCTGCTCATGGACCAAACTTTGATGCATGCAGAACAATGAGTACATACACCACAATTTACTCAGCTGAAGCATATGGCATCTTACTCATTGCACAACACATTCTTGAACACAAAATCTCGAAGTCCATCATATATACAGATTCCTTGAGCGTTGTGCGCGCATTGGCATCATACAAGCCATGCAAAAACAGAATTGTCCATATGGTTTTCAACACTATCATGTCTATATATGCCCAAAAACTTGTTCTGGTGTTGTGCTGGGTTCCAGGCCATGCTGGGATTGCTGGCAATGAGGTTGCGGATCAGAACGCCGCAGTTGCTGCACTAAGGAACACAGTAGATATAAAAATGCTACCACAGAGTGACCTTAAACCACAAATTCGACAACACCTTCGTAGGAAATGGCAAGCACAGTGGAATGAACAGACAGATAACAAACTACACGTAATAAAGCCACACTTGGGACGATACACAACTGACTCACACAACAGACACACGGAAGTCGCCTTGGGTAGGCTGCGGATAGGGCACACCCATGCGACGCACTCGTATCTGCTGACGGGATCATCTAGACCCCAGTGCAGCAGGTGCGGAGAGGCCCTATCCGTAGTGCACATACTAATCACATGCAAGGCACTTCACACAACACGACACAAACACTTCAGAGAACTCTACAGACAACATATTCCCCTACATCCGTCGTTTTTTCTAGGTGACGATGCCATTGTTTCCGTGAAACGTGTGTTTGAGTTTTTGTCCGACGTCAAGTTTTTAAACCTCATTTCCTATCACGCATCATGAAATCTGGCCCTATACACCAGTCATGCTCATTGTCGTTTTGTGATTTTACTTTTTTTTTTGCTGAGTTTACGTAGGGTTTATGGTTTCATCCCTCATATATCACTATTGTTTTGGCGCTCTTTGCCCCAGTTGGCCTTGCGCCATAAACATCCAAACATCATCATCATCATTATGTGACGCCGAACCAATGCGTTCAAGCTCGCTATACAAGTATTTTATTGTCTTTATTTTTTCGTGATGTTTATCGGCCTTCTCAAAGGTACTGTCATGCTGTATCCCTCTTTGTAATCGCATTGTACAGTCGTTATTGAGCTGCCAATTTGGCTCCCTGCCCCGTCAAGCTGTAGCAAGAGCTTTCTTGCTAGACAACCATCGACATTGCACTATGTTGAGAGAAAAAAATAAATTTGAATTTGAATTTGTTGAATTTGAATATCACAAAGAATCCGCCCTAATGACTATATAAAAGCGATCACTGGTTTACAGGAAGATCTTTCTGTTAGGGAGCACTCCTTAAAACGCATGTCAACACCGCCAGCCACTTTTCGAAACAAATTCCTGTCAATTTATAAAACTGCCTTCCAATTTTTTTGACAGCACCTGTATATAATATGGTTCGTATACGCGTTTACTTATAGCTTAAAAAAACCGTGTCATCGGTTCGTTCTTCGTCGACGATTAGTGTTTTTAAAGGTCTGACGATAGATTGGACGCACTTTCGGCGGCAGTTGCACGCACTCGGCAGTTTTTACGCACTCTGGACACATGTTTGATGTGATAAAGCTCTTGCGCTTCTCTTAACTTTCGTAACGAAGGGATGGTACTGTTTTTGATAAGATGTCACCATAACCTCAGACAGCTCTTTCACGCATCCCCCTAGCTAGATCTCCTGTTGATGCCGAAAATTGTACAAACCGGTCAAAACAATTGCCGTCCACTTTGAAATACAGTTTACAGAAGCGGGTGAGCTAAAATTGTGCCCAATCAATGGTGAAACCTTCAAAGGCCCAAATAACCAGCAAAGAACAAACCCTTGGGACAATTTTTCGCGCACTATAAGTAAACGGGTCTTACGAACCATATAAATGCCTACGTAGACGTGGTTTATGAGAAAAAGAAATACTATTGTTCTCTTCCTTCATGATCAATGTATGTATTGTCTTATCCAGAACCGTTCCTTTTTGGTAATTTTATGCAACCCTTTTGACACAATAGAAGCACAGTCTCACAAAAGTGCCGTATGTCCAGTGATATCAGAGCTTTTAGGTCAACCAATTGGTCTATGGGGAAATACATGAGTTTTAGGGGCGAAGCTCCTAAAGCCATTGGTCTGTCCATCCCTTGTGTCTCGTGGTACGTGACCGCCGCATGCTTTCGGAGATGTCGCAAAGTGGGCCGCGTTGCACGCGCAAGAACCGGCTGCAACCGGCAGCGCAAACTCGGCACCGGGAGCGCGAGCTTGTCTGTGTTCGCCAACGGAGGCGCGAGCGCACGTGCACTGTGAGGGGGAGATCACGCAAGAGATCACGCCACGAACGCAGGCAGTCGTTCTCGGAGACCGAACGAGACGCAAGGACCTTTGCTCGTTTCCTCTCGTCTTGTTCGGGCACAAGTTCGCCCTAAATAAAAGTTCTTTCTTTACCGTTGTGTCCCATCCCAAGTGACAAATTGTGGTGGAGGTGCGGAGTAGTATTCGATGGCGCGGGGTCTTTCACCAGGTCTGGGCCTGGGAGCATTGACTCCGAAAATAAAAGTTGATTTGTACAATGTACGCACACAGTCTTACGTCTTTCTTAATGATGTAATGAGCGAACTTTCACGGGAGAGTTACGGTTACCGATGATCTCCCCCTCTCGAGCTTCGCCCCACTTATCATCATTCATTCCGTGGATATGGCGTGATTTTTTTTTAAAGAACGCCATCGGGCCCTCCAAGAAACCTTAGGCTTTAAAATTTTCTGGAACACTGAGGTTTACTTACGTGCCTTGAAGATTAAAGCCAGCTGATACTTATCAAGGGCTTGTTTAAGTACACATTGTATTTGCGTGTGTTGCTTCCTTTTTGCTTCTTCGTCTTTGGCGTAAATTACGTCGCCAGGCTCCTTTACTGCAAAGTCGTATTTGCGCTTCCTTCTTCGTTTTGGTTTCTTCACCTTTTGGCCTAAATGCGTTTATCAAATATAGCTGTGACACACGCCACGACTTTTTATTAATCACAGTTCTACGCGGCTATGGTGCCCCAGTTCCGCTCGCCTGCCGTCATGTTTAGATAACATTCGGCACGCACCATTCCAACTTTTGTTCCACCGCTGCTAATATGTGGAGGTAGCGCAGCGGTTACACACTCGATTCTTACTCTAGAGCCGCTATTCAAACGCAGCACGATCCCATTTAGGTTTCGGGGCGCAGCTCTACAGCGCCCACCCCTATGGGCTCATGCCATCCCTAGGCGTCGGCTTTGTTATAACCGAGCGAATGAAGAGGACACCAAGGACTGGCGAGATTGAGTCACCAGGAAAGCGGATGTGCAAAGTGTGACAAAAGTGTGAGGGTGATGACGGTATGGCGAGACCGAGCAGGTCATATGTGGGAAGACCGTTCCTCGGCGCGTAGTGGCGCCCGAGAAAGGAGAGGCAAAACGAGGCAGCCATGAAAGCAAGCTATTTGCTCTTTCAAGTTAACGAAATGCACAAAAGCCCCCACGAGCTGTTTTCTCGACGTGCATATGCTCTTCGCAGTCCTCTTCATTGCATCGCTCATCAGAATGACGTGAGATTTCCACAGGAGATTCGAACACCCTTTACAACATAATTCTCGGAGGCACTGATGTGCTGTGAGATAAATCCAGAGTATGGCACGGCGTCTTGCGTTCACTGATAACCTAATCACGTCCTGAGACGCAGAGGCCATGCTTCGTCACCGAGAAGGCTTCAGTTCGCACTGCGCTCAAATTTCGCATCTTGAAGTATCGTAATTGTCAGCTAATTTTAAGTTTCACTTTACAGTGTCAGCCATTTTTTCAACTGAAAACAACGACAGTCTTCGAGCTTTTCCCTCAAAAAGACGGAAACATTGATTGCTAACTGAATTGTTTTGAAAAGGAAATTTTGGTTGCGAATTGGTCACGCTAGCTAAGGACGGCACGATGATTATGGCGGCGTGAAAGTGCGACCTCCAATGCCCACAGACTGGTATCACGAACTGGCCAAGGCAAAAAAGAGGACTCTAGGAGAATTACGCACAAGGGGTTCTCTCCTTTGACTGCCCGACGTGTAGTGGGCTCTGTACCATCTACCTCAGCGGCCCCGCAGAACGACAATATCATTCTGTATGCGAGGGCCCGAAATTTGGTTTGTAGTACCTTCAAGCGATGAACCTTTAAGCCGTAGTATCTTCAGGCGGTTCCCGCCAATGAGTTTGACGTTGCTGGGATCGTCGTTGTACTCAGCGCAATACGTCATAACCGAATGTTGTCCCAACAACATACCCATGATGGACTCGCCAGTGAAGATGTCAGTAGCCGTAAGAAGCTTACGGACGATTTATGAGGTTCTATTTGGTAAAAAACGCTGGCTTGCGTAAACGTGATTTCGAATTTAGAAGCGCAGCTGCTTGTGTCCCGAAAGAAAAAGCTAGCTGCTTATATTTTTCGAACCCTTTGATTTTCCTTTTCTGAAAATCCTCTGTCGCATTCCCTTTGTTTCGAGAAGAACAGAAAGGTTGCTTTGACAATAGCATCAAGGGGGCTCTATAAAAAAGTGCTGGTTTTGCTGTGGGTCATTTTAAGGGCGTATTTTCAAATGTATTCTTCGTATTAAGTCAACGGCCTTTCATAATTAAATCAAATCTTACTCTTCAGTTACTATTGTTATGAAAACTGACTTTCTTCTCTTTTGTCATTTGTTGCAACCTTGCTCGGCAGTAATGTGCGCGCTACAAAAGCCGTCTGCAGAATTAAGAGATAAATTTACCACATAGAGCTAAAAAAGTATTTTGTATCTATTCCACAGGCTGAGGGCTGCCCAGGGAGTGAGCGTCATGGGTCGGAGCGCCCGCTCGTTAATTAGCTTATAAGCTTTGGTGACCAGTGATCTTCAAGGTCGAGGTATGCACTACGAATGATACAACCAGGGACAGAATCAATTTAAATTGGTCTGATGACATTATACGTGTACAATAATTGCATACTGCGATGACGCGTAATCCTCGCAATTAGTTTTGCTGCATTCGTGTCTGAGATATGCCGGATATTATCCACCGCAGAACGTTGTGCAGCAGTCGCAGTCGTAGGTGTAAAAGTATTTTGGCTTGATGTCACACTCGGACATTGTTGCCTTCCTGAGAGAATAATTGATCGTATTCATAATTGATTCGGTTTCGGATGAAATACCATTTTGAACAATTCAATAGTAATGCCATCCGGACCAGACGTCCAGTAGGTATTTTTGTTTTTATGACGCTTCCTCTTCGTCTTCTTGAGGCTGTAGAGTTCTTTTGTGTTGAATTTGCATTGAAAGAAGTGAGGCCAGAAAACCAACATTAAAAAACTATGGCCAGAAATTACCGGTAAAGTTTCTCGGCGCGTTTAAATCCTCTTACATGCTTTGCGATCGAATTCCTGGCGGTCCTTTTCTGAGATTTTAACGCCACACAGAGTTTCGATAACTTTGGTCGCTCCGTCTTTCTGTGCAAATCACTTGTACATGCTTGTCGACCGCCCCAGCCTATTTGCTTCTCATTCTTCAGTTTCGTGTCTTCGTCTTTCCTTGGGAATTATTTGAGCACGCAAACTGTGATACTTGACACCCGAGATTCCTTATAACCGAAGTTGCGCGCTGCTTAGGTGCACCTGTTCTATTCATGTGTCATCACACTCGCCAATCAGGGGGTCTGCCCTTTGGTAACTTTTCTTCAATAGCTGAAAAAGTGCCGAGGGAGGATGGACAATACCAAAAGACCGGAAGTTGCGCGATGACGACGCACTCGAAACATGCTAGGAAACGGGCGTTCAAAGTCCACACGAAATCAAATTTTTTTCATGTACGCTTAGCCGAGGCCATTATTTTGTGCACTGCAAAAATACAAAAACGAGAACAAGAGCGGTTTCTCTTAAGGTTTTCTTCTTTAAGAGGTGTAAATACTCCCACCCTAAATTCCTCCTCGGGTTAAACCAAATATCCATCCCCAGAATTCATTCCCTGGTGATTCGGACATTTCTACCGATACCTGTCTAAAGTGCTTGTTCTAACACTTGTTTAATTTGGTTGCTTCTGAAGCTTTTAAGCAAACAAACTTTGCGCTTGCGTTTTAAATAAATCAGAGCTTACGATTGAATGTGCCCTCAAGAAATCGTGCCTAGAAAAAATGGTAGGACGAATTGCCATGCCGGAATACTCGTTGCAACAAGGCGAACGTAGGTGTCTATTTATTGCGACTTATAAATGACAATAATAGTAATAATAATTACATTATTTCCACCCAGCGCCCTGATGACTATAGGAGAAAAAGGTACAAGATAACAAAGCTTAGCAAAAGGATTGTTTGAAATCAGGTAAGCTCATTGTTAGCGTAATACAGCGGCCCTTGGCAAATAGGTGGCATTCTTTCTCCAAAGGTTGTCTTTATAGCAGATTTTGAGTAAGCTAGCATAGGAACACAGCCTTGAAAGAGGTCTGCTTAAGCTCAGGGAAGCGCATTCTTTTGGTTTTAAAGTTGCATTAGCTTACAAGTAGCATTTTCATTAGAAATGGCGTTTTGAAAAACTCCGGTTTTTAAAAAAGGCTTTTAGAACAGTAAAGATTTTTAAAGACATAAGCAATGCAATCGCATGTGCACGCGTCTTGTTAGAACAGATTCCATAGCTTCCACGGAAGTTCTACATCTGGATGGGAATTTCATTCCTGTATATCCCACACCCCGGTTGCGAAGACTGTGGCGTGTCCCAGAAGGGAAAGTACTACCCAGGCGCCCCGTTCTCGTGAAGCAATGTTACACACTCATTAAGCGAGGCAGGGGACGCAGCTTCGCCTTCGTCTTCTCAACTAGGTCTCACCCCAGCCTGCGCCAGTCTTATTTTTTATTTACAACAGTAATTCTAACCAAGTGGTGATCCACAACTTACACAGATACATACAAACACATCTGCTTACGTTTGCCCCGTTCATTACGAAAACAGCCGCCACCACCACGAGTGGAAATCGACGTCCTGAACTCAGTACATCACGCCCGTTCGAGTAGCTTGCAGTCCATCTCCAGACAGCTACCCTGAACGTGGAGTTAGAGTGGTTCCTTTAAAGGCGGTAGTATTTTTTTGGGTAATAAACCGTAAAATTTTGGTAACTCTGAGTGTCTGTCTGTATGTACGTAAGGTCACATACGTACATACCACCCTGACAAAACTTACAAACTTCCCTATGTATGTATGTATGTATGTATGTATGTATGTATGTATGTATGTATGTATGTATGTATGTACGGGCCGTCCAGCAGGCCCGGGGTGCGCTTGAAAAGCACAAGCCTCACGACCCGCTACAAACGGGCCGAACTGGGGTATTGCAGAGTAGGGCATAACCCCGGGTCGACGTTTGTCCAACGCACGGCGAGTTCAACCGTCGGTTGCCGGCATCAGTAAAGTTATTCCTAAATACCTACCTATGTATGTATGTATGTATGTATGTATGTATGTATGTATGTATGTATGTATGTATGTATGTATGTATGTATGTATGTATGTATGTATGTATGTATGTATGTATGTATGTATGTATGTATTAGCACCGAAACACCAAGTCGTTCTGTCCAGTCAATCGTGAGTGGAAGAGGCGACGTCCTTCTTCGTCCGAGCGATGGCGATGCGACTTCGACGAGTTGCTGCCTCTTCCTTGTGTGGCCTCTGTGGACATACCCACTCATTGCGAATGACCCGTTCGGTCTACGCTTCTCGATTACTTAAATAAAGTATGGTGTTGGCGACGGTCTTCGTTACAATCGCCCCCGGGAACGAAACAACCATCGTGGCCATAGAGTTTCTTAGTAAGTATACTAGAGCGAAAACTGCGCCTGGTAATCCTTGTCGTCGTGGGGGTTTATAGGAAGACCCACCTTCTTGGCTTGGGCTTTCAATGACAATTGGACTCTTAAGCGGTTTGGGGGATTTGCTTTCTTCACTATGCAATACATGTGTACGAGCTACGCGAAAGCCGAAATCCTTCCTCTTCTATGGTAGCTGTGTTCAGTGAAACAGCAGGCAGTGCGTGATCGCTCCTGACGCTGGTCTTGCTGCAGTCCAAGGACGTATGACTGAGCGGGCAATATGCCGTCGCGAAATTTGTAGCCGGCGAAAAAATAAACAAAAGGTTCTTCGACGAAGACTAGATACGACGGACACGGGCACCTGAATCCGTCCTATCTTGTCATCGTCCACGACTGTTTAACGCCATGTTTTCTTTTTCTCGTTAAACTGCAGCTGACAGTCGCTGCACCGGTTGGCCACGAAGGTGAGGTTTTCATAGGCACGCTCCAAAAACATTCCAAATTCTTCAAACAACTTATTACTCGAAATATTGTTAAAGTTAAAAAAATCAGAGTCTATAACGAGTTTCCTCCCCAAATATTAACATTGTTCGTAACTACTACCTTGGCATGCAAAGTAGCAGGAACAAACATTCCGGCAAAATACGCTTAACCTCAGTCGTTGTTAGTTTTAAAACAGCCTGTTTTATTTTTCGCTTACATAATTGCACCCTACCTTTCGCGTTTTTGTGGAACTTTGTTTAAATTTGCGATCACTAAATCGTTTTATTCCGATGATGATGGTGATGATGAGGCCTTCTGGTAATCTATGCACCCACTCCAAGAAAGACACGGTCATGACTTGTTATATTCCCCACGTAACGGTTGGCTGTTTTTTTATAGGTTTGTTTTATGACCAACCACATAGAAATTCAGAGAAGCTTGCAATACGTGCGAGGTTAGAATAGCGAAGCTCTTGTAGGGGAGCATTGGCAGACACGAAGTTAATTGAGACAATGGAAGTGTTGGGGATTGTTGATTCATCCTTCATGCAAATATCGCATCTCAAGACGGGACACAAAGGAGGAGGCTACATATACTTAGCGCTGACTACCAACAAAGTGTATTTTTGCGTCTCAGCAATAAAACCGAAACGCGTGCACCAAGACAAGATACCTGAACGCACAATCAAGAAACTTGCGTTTTTCTTCATCCCAAGAACAGTTCGACCATTTCGCTACAATTATATAAAGCTTAGTCATCAATGAACACTATCTGCTTTGGAAACAAGGCACCAGAGGGGTGCTTCACCATCAGTGGTAGTCTTGTATATCGTGTAAGCATCCAGCAGGTCACGCGTGCGCTGATTCCCGTGCTGCTTTATCACTCGATACCGCTCAAATCCAGGCGCACACTTGCAGGATGACACGTGTGAGGCGAGCCAGCTACCGGATTTTGCTGTGACACTGGACACGTGCTCAAGACGCGATTTTTCAAGCACCACCCAATTTGGGCTACATACTGCAGGCCACAATTCAAAGGAATGAAGTAAACCACGCCGGCCCAGCAATTAGTGAAGGATCGCACATGGTTTAGCCCGCATTTTCAAGGGGAAGGGTCACCATAATTACTTCGTGCACACTGCCTGCTGAATTTGTGGAGAGCCGAGAAACCCAAGCACACACCACCTCGTCCAACAACCTTTTTAAGCCTGTGGCTGACACCGTGCATATAGGGCATTAGAACAGTCTTTTCCTTGTTCCTCTCAGATTCCTGTACAGATGAAGTGCGCAGTTCCCGTCAAATGTTGTTGCCCACGTTTTGGAGGACGGGGCTAGGGTTAACTAGCTAAGCGCAAACGGCTTATCTGCACCCCAGAAAACGGAGTATCTGGCTTTTAATACTACGTGTGTCCTAATGGGAGTATAAAAAACTCCCACGACTCCTGCTTCTCCTCCTGCCCCTTCACCTCTTCCTCCTCTACGCCTCCCAAGGAAATGGGTGCCAGTTCCCGCATCACTGTACCGGTGATTTTTTGCTGTCGCGGCGAGCGTAGTCCATAGGAGAGGGCGTAATGCCCGGAACGTCATTAGAAACATCCTAGCATACTAGCTTAGCTTAGTCTGGATGGTGTGAAAGCAATGGGAATGTCACCAGTCTCAGCTTAGTTTTCTGTACGCGGGTCGCCAGCCTAATGAAAAGTTCCCGCACTCTGAGCGGTGTTTTTATTACACTGTATCCGTGGCTCATCATTTGCGGGAGAAGCTGACGTTGGCCGACGGAGCGCCGCAGAGCCGATTTCCTTAAGAAGTACGAGCAGTTCCTCCACCGCGTCGTACTTGGTGGATGACCGCCGCGTGCACCTACCGGCCGCATTGGTTTCACGGGGGAGAATGGGGGTCTGGGCGCTGCGGTAAGTGGTCGAAAAATCGAGCTTTCATGCCCTAGGTGGGTGCAAATTGAACCAGCTCATTGCATCTGCGGGAGCATTCTGTGGGGTCGGCGGACGTCGTTTTTGTTTGGCAGCGCTTCATTTACCAAGTGTATATAACGGACGTGTCACAACGACGGGAATCTTTTCGCAACTTTAGGGGAAAAGAGGGAGAAGGGCGCGGGGGGAGGTGTAAACCAGTAACACAACACTATACAACCGCGAAAGAGGGCGATAGAAAAGCATTTTTAAAAACATCTTCTCTACAAGGTTTGCACTCCGTTTCAAACAACACTTCATCTTGAAATACGTGGTCTTGACGAGCTGGTGAGGGAATGTGTCTGGGAGAAAATTGCACTTTTGCATAGCACTGAATAAAAATTCAGACACTGCAGAAGTTTGAGCTCAGAGTGACAAGTGCCCCGTCATTACAATGCTCTTTTCTTTTTTTCGGATTGGCTGTAGAACACGCGCCTGTAAGGGTTGAAGGAGATGTAAGAGCTCTGTTATCCCTGTAATGCCGGTGCTTTCATGGATTCACGGGAAAGATGCCCAGAGGCGGCGGCAAAGTGAATGTTTTTGGAGCAAGTGCAAGCGAAGAGCGCAACTATAAATGCCTGGTGGACTTCAGTGTTCGCCAACGGCTGACTTTTTTTTCGTTAATGAGAGCTCTAGTAGTTAAAGTTCTTAGTGCGATGCCTTGTATTCTAGATCTACGGGATTTATTGATTGAGCGTTTTAATATTGTGTGGTTATGGATGTGTAGAAGCATGTTTGTATGTATTCAATTGCTATGCAATAAGTTGTCTATGTGCAGAAAGCAGACCTTTCACGTTTTGCTATTCAACTGTTTGGGGAAAAAACTACTAATTATGCCCAAAGCGGTTACTCAACGTTTCTAAAATAAAATAAATGCTAGCTATGAGCCTTATACCAGCTCCCAAATACCGTCACCAATTCGCCGACAGCGCTTTTATGAAACACCCAAAATAAAGCAATATTACTTCGCGTGGAGCTTAATAACACTTCCAACACGCCTCCCGGAAACTCCTACTAGGACAAAATAGTATACACCCAATGCTGACCTTGAAAACTCCCGTTTTAGTGGCAGTGAAACCTTCCCCCAAGATACTACTAAATAAACTCCGAGAATACTGGTAGTATGGCGATAACCCCATTGGAAGGAGTATTGGATACACCGAATTGGGATTGAGTTATGCAACAAGCCATTTACTCCCATTTCGGCTTATTTGGGTTCTGTGTGCAGCGTGGGGTGCAAAAGCCTATAGTCATAAAACCTTCATTATTTCTCTTGAAAATAGCGTGCCACAGTCTGTAAAGCTCTTTGTGTGCGCACAACATTTCTACATGGAATGTCAGGCAAAGCAGGTGATGCTATGATAAAGACTGCATCCGGAAATCTGCTGTACTGCGGCATTCCTGGAAAAAACGTGGCTTCGAGATTGAGAGAACGAACGCGCTCACGTAGTCTTTACCGTGCTACGGACTCACTGTAGAGGCTACCGCAATTTATACGCCCGAAATACACGCTATTCGGGTGACATTTGGCAGATATTACAATTGGTCATGCTGTGTTTGCATTCCCAAAAAAAGGATTAAATCATTCGCCCACATGCTCCACACGCTCTCTACCAAAAGTGGCAGTTAGGCAGTCAAATGTCTTCTCTGGTTGTTCGAAGGTCTTTCCAATAGAATTGTGCGCTACCGCATCCATCCCTCTATCCTTTCTCAAATCACTAAAAAGCATGCAAGTGCAAATCTGGGGGCTTTTCATGGGTGACACAAAGACAACCTTGTAGGCGGCTGACGAGGTAGTGTTGCGGAGCCGAGGTTTATTTCGGTTTCCAGGCTGTGCCATGGCTTAGGACGAGAAGCGTAGAACACTGTTCCGTTCCAGATGGGTGCCAAGCGCCTTCTATGCACTAGCTGATTGCAAATGATGACCATGGTGGCGCTGATGACGATGATGGTGACGGCGTCGCTACAAAGCTTCCCCCTACAGCGGAGGGCGTACTAAGAGACCGACCGAGTCGAATGCATGAAACCCGTGGGCAAAATAAAGTGGTCGTTCTGTGCCGTACTGCCGGTAGAAGCGGGTGGTCAGAGCAACCATTCACGGATATTTGCAGGTGCATGCAATATTTTTCTGAATGGCAGCCCGTGGTAGTAAACGGCAGAGGTTGCTAAAACGATGAGTTCTTGGTCGGCAGCGACGTAGTGTACGGAATGTGGGGGCACCTCCGGTGGGAAAGTGTGGGAGTGTGGCAGCAGACGCGTGGGAAGTAGTGGTGCGAGTCAAGCTACTGTAGGAGGTGTGAAGAGCAAGCACAACTTGAATGGAGCTGATGGTGTGCAGTGTCAGGTGAGTCAGAATTCCTGCTTGAGCAGGCTTTGTCGTGGGCATGGTGGCTGCATCGTGTCTGTGCAACTTGCGCCCACGCGGTAAGCTCGTAGCCTTCTCGCGATGAGCAGCGCTTGAATTCCAATGACGTCGGATTCCCATCGTGCGAGCTAGTTTCCTAGGTTTGATTGGTAGACAGACAGCTGAGCTCCTGTTCCATCGTCTACAAAACACTTCCATAAAGCAGGGAATTCGGGTTCCGAAAAAATAAAGCAGAAGATGTGTAGTTATTTTGATGCATATTTATTAGAATTGTAACAGTGCAGTGTACAGGAGAATTGGGACCTCTTTCAGAACAAGGTAAACGAATTAACCGGTGTGCATGTCCCTATGAAATTTATTCGCTCTAACCCGGGAGCACCTTGGTTTAACAACACGTTGAAGCGCTATGCAATAAAGAGCGGCTGTTCCGCTCCGCATAGCTCTGTAACACGACCCATCGCTGGGAGATATACCGCAAACTGGTTGTTAAATGACCCCAAAAAGATCTGCAATGCTGTTACCCGAAAAAACACAACCCACGTTCCTTGCTGAACGATGCTGGTGAGCCTGTTCTGCCCACGCAGGGCGCTTTGTTGTTAAATGAAGTTTACTCCCGTGCATTTTGCCTCCCATCGAATGTCACTGTAGTTTCTGATGCTTTTGAGTATGAATTTCCTCGGTTTCCCGTTGTTATTGAGCCCTGTGGTATTATCAAGATAATCGAGTCCTTCCAGATATCATCATCTCGCGGTATTGATAATATATATTCTAAATTTCTGAAGCAGACTAAAGTGTACTCTTCTGTGTTTCTAAGTAAGCTATTCGAAAATTCACTTCACCATGGCATCCTACCACGCCAATACAAACTAGGCAAAGTAGTCCCGCAATATAAATCTGGCAATAGGCACTCGCCACACACCTATAGACCCATTTTGTTGGCCTGTATACCATGCAAAATTATGGAACACGTACTGTACACTCAACTTTTCAACTTTTTGGAATCAAGCGGCTTTTTTTCTTCCGCTCAACGTGGTTTCCGTCGATCGTTCTTATGTGCAACCCAGTTATTCCTTTTCAGTCATTCCTCGCACGGCCTACTTGATAAAAGTTCCCACGCAGATTGCATTTTTCTTGATTTCCGAAAGGAAACTTTAACCACATTTAAACTTTAAACAACTTTAACCACACATTATTGATGATAAAACTCCGTAGATGAAATTTAGACTCCACAATATAACATGGCTTGAATGCTTTCTTACTAACTGTTAACAGTATGTAACTCTAATGACCATGATTCCCCTCTACTTGAAATGAGGGCGGGTGTACCGCAAGGCTCTGTCTTAACTCCATGACACTTTCTTGTTTACATTAATGATTTACCCTGCTGTGTCTCTTCTCACGTACATTTATATGCCGACCACTGCGTCATTTATCGCCAAATCCATAATAACCATGACAACTTGAAGCTACCGCAAAATTTAGACAACATTATGTCTTGGTGCGAAAATTGGAAGAAAGAACTAAATTCAGCAAGATTGGACAACATTATGTCTCGGTGCGAAAATTAGAAAAATGAACTAAATTCAGATAAATGTAAATTAGGGCGTGTCTCATGTCTCAATCAGGAACCCCCAATATATGACCTAAACAATATTCACTTAGAAAGCGTTAAATCTTACCGTTATCTTGGCGTGCGCCTTACTTCCCCATTATCGTGGAAACCATATCGAGACTATAACAAGCAGTGCGAACAGCATGCTAGGGGACCTCCGAAGGAATTTTAGCAGAGGCCGCGTATCATTAAAACTACTTTTGTATAAAACGTTAGTTCTATTCAAACTTGAGTATTCCGCCGCCGTTTGGTTTACCTGTCACGCTAATCTTCATCAAACCATTGAACTTGTGCAAAACAATGCGTGTCGTTTCATCCTATCAAATTATAACCGCACTTCCATGTCTCATCCATGAAATCTACACTGTCTTTACTTTGTCTATCGCTTCATCGGAAAGTTTTTCGCCTTAGTCTCTTTCTCAAGATATATAATCATGCCTCACTTTAAAACAATCTTATCTCGCTGCCTGCGTACCGCTCTGCTCGTATAGATCACCAACACAAAGTCGCGGTAACAGAATGTCGCACGAACACCTAGTTTTATTCATTTCTTCCAAAGACGGCAAATGACTGTACTCATCTACCCCGTGACATTGCGCAGATATCGGACTTTTCTCTTTTTCGTCAGACTTTATATGTTTTTTTTCTTGGGCGACGATGCGGCATGACTAATTACCATATTGTTATATTACGTGTGCGAATTACCGTGGCTTATGCAATTTTTGGGGGTTTTTTTGCAGTGCCGCTGTTCTGTCAATTTTTGTATTACCAGGGTAACAGTCAGCCCACGTGTTTTTTTTGTGTGTTTTTTTTTATGTCGCAGTTATGTTTACTTACTTTTTCTGTTTTTGTTCTGCACCCCCTCCCCTCTACAATACGTAAGCGCCTGAGGGTATGTGAAATAAATAAATAAATAAATAAGTTGTTCTAGGAATGGACACCAATTGGGATGCGTCTCTTTACGGCATGTGGGCACGTGATGTCACTTCCGTTGACGCTTGTCGGTAGGCTTGTCCCGCAGTCCTTGCACCTGCCCTACCATCATAGCGTGGGCGTAAGGATGGTGTACGGCAAGCTGATGCGATTTGGAGCAACTTCAACATTAGGAATCTTTGTGCTCTAGGTGGCTGCTGGAGGCTGCACGTCCTGAGGCGGGGAGGAGAGCTGTCGTACACAGGGAGTGGTATGGTGTTAGAGATCACTCACCCGTGCCACGCGGCGAAGGCGTTGAAGTTTTCCAGCTACGAGCGTGAAAGCAGTCGACGCTTCGGTGGGTTTGTGCAGCAGACGCTACAACGAATGGAGCTGCGTCATTGTGTTGCGTCGAGTCCATGAAGGCTCGCGTTTCTTGGGAAGACGAGGCTGGTCATTCCCGCGAAGTTGCATCTACCGGGGGCGTTATAAACTGTGGTGGTGGGGAGGATGGCTTCAGCATCGGTGGGATGGGTGTGCAAGCAGAACAGTCGCTGTAATATTGAAAGATGCTGTCCAAGACTTCATAGGGTTCTAGATGAACAATCGTCAAGTCGTCGTACATTTGTGTGCCAATGGTGGTAGCCGTACCGGTGGGAGGAGTACGTCAGGTAGCCACGTCGCTTCGAGGTGGTAGCGCAGCTGTTGGCTTATTACATTAGCGGAAAGGTTAGGTCTCGGCCAATACATTGGGCGGTGCTAGGTGCCCGAGAAGAAAAGGCATGCGTTTAAGCTGAACCATGTAAAGAGGGCACTGTCACTGTTGGGACAAGCGATGCGCGAGAAAATATGAATTGGAAGGCGTCAAACGGGTACATCGAATGCGGTAGGCGCTGGAACATACTTCCTGCAGAAATGTTTTTATGCTTATGAGATTAAGCAAACCCTAAGTTTAAAGTAATTATAATTTAAGAATGCATTTTGAAACAACTGGCCTCTAACTCACTCAACAGCAATTGAATATCAGCCATGAAATACCTGTGTTTATAACAAACATAGGACAAAAAAATTGAATAACTTTTGAGCTGCATTACAGAAGCAGTGGTACAATATTTGGAATGCTGGAAACAAAACTTCCAAGGCGTTTACTCCACGCTAGCCGTAAAGTAATACGAATAAACAAAACTAAACCACACCCACGATCGCATATTTATGCCTGTTGGCATTGGCTTCGGTCGACGGGCGCCAAAGATGCAGGCAAATCCCTGTAGCGTAATACAGATAAGGCAGGGAAAGTCGCTCGTGAGTTGCAATTTCTTCCACTGTATTGCTAAAAAAAAAGGAATTGGCGCAGCTTGCAGTACTGGTGCAATGCTGGAGAAACAGCAGAGCTGGGGATCGGCGTCGCTTCTCCCCACACTGGCATCGGAGCAGAGATTGCGCAGCCGGACTAGAGATGTGCAAAGCCGCTTTGGACGGTACTGTAAAGCAGACATTAAAGTATGTACAGTATACTTTTGGAGCGTACCAATCTTCATTTCTTTCGTCGTCGTCTTCCAAAGGCACAGCCGCGTAGGGCAGATTTGGTAGCGCGTCCTCGCTTTGGTAGACCTCCACTTCTTCGTCCGCTAGTCCGGTGGCCGTCTCCACGCGTGGGTTGTGAGGGGATGGCTTGAAAGATTCATCGTCATCGTCTTCGGTGTGGCGGACCCGTAGCGCTCCGGTAGGTCCAAGCCGACGAACACTAATGCGGGAGCTCCTCATGTCCTCATCAAGGCGGGAGCTCCACGCGCCATCCCGGATGATGCACGGCGGTCGTCATGAGGCACGTGCTCATGTGCGCTCGCTGTTTCTTTTTTTGCTAAAGCCACTGCGGAGAAGCGCCCTGTGCCTCGCGCCTGGGAAGCCGCGCGGTCAGCGCGAGGCACGCGCGCATGTGCGCTTGGAGTTTTCTCTTCCCGTCGGGTGGATTTGTGTCTGCGTAATCCGCTGTGGCTATTTCTAAAACGTTCTCGTGAAAACTGAGATCCTTGCCACCGGGGAGCGCATCCTTTTCAATGAAGGAAAATTGCAGGCTGTCTTTAAGGTTTCTTAAACCCATTTCAATCAGTTAAGTGGCTCATGACTTTATTTTCAAAGCGATCGCTTTTTCACGTAGTTCCGACGTTGGTAATCACGTAGTACCCCACGCAGCACACCATTTAGGTAGGGGCCTAAATGCGTTCCAAATGATGACCACGGAGATGAAGGTGATACATATTTCATTATTATTCCAGGTGCCTCTTGTCAATAGTCACACTTCTTAGTATATCTTCTCATGCAATTAGTGTTCATGAACCGAACATTTCTTTCTTCTTTCAACTTCTGAGTGTTTCTCGGACGGATGTGATTCCATTATTTACCCGGCTTTTGAAAGAATTAAATACATTCAAATCTTTCACAGAGTGTTAATAGAAAAGTGACATCGGAGCTTTTTATGAGGTATTTCATTGTGAGCGTGGAAGGACGGGTACTCCGTCCTCTATAAGTGGGAGGCACACTAATGCAACCAGTTGGGACCTAGTTTATGGTGAGACCCTGTGTCTTGTGGCACCCTTGCGTATTGTTCTTCATGGTAGATGTCTGAGTGAGGGCCTCTTCTAAATATTTGTTGCGCTGACCTATGCGCTTTCGGGCCCTGCTGATTCCCTTACAAAAAGAATTCATTAAATTTTAAGATGGCCGTGTGCAGACACAGACAGGCACACACACACACACACACACACACACACACACACACACACACACACACACACACACACACACACACACACACACACACACACACACACACACACACACACACACACACACACACACACACACACACACACACACACACACACACAAACACACACACACACACACACACACACACACACACGCGCGCGCGCACGCGCACACGCACACACACACACACGCGCGCGCACACACACACACACACGCACGCACGCACACACGCACGCACGCACGCACGCGCGCGCGCGCATATGAACACATATGCACGAACATATGGGCATCAGTTATATATCCACGTGTACGAGGATACACGTTATCAAAAGAGCGCTTGCGTAACGGCCGTGCCAAGGCCTCCTCCGCACGCCTAGACAAGAATCAAGACAATACAAGAGAAGACAAGTTATACAAGAATAAAAGAATAGTGCTTGTCGAAATACAGACAAACACATTTATCCACAGGATTGATTACACGGGGTTTATACCTCCCAGTTTTTCCCATCATGCAACTTGTACCTTCCTCGCTCCCTGTCATATGTATATGGGAGGACTCGCACACCCAAACATTGCCTCTTCTCTCAACTCCTTTAAAATATCAGTGGAAGCGTCAGTTGGCCAGCTCTGAAAGATCAGCTACAGCAATCTTCTGGCCTCGGACGGGTGAACAAGATAACCAGAAATTTGAGGAAATATAATTTCCCCCTTTCCCTCCGTCAGGGGTAGAAGTTCCGCAAGCTCGGATATGATCGAAGTATACACCATAATTTTCAAGTCCCTACGCTCTAATCCTTGTAACCGATATTGTAACTTATAAACGGAAGAAACCTATAAAATAAAGGTTACAAAAAAAACATTTTGATGTTTTCTTTATCCCAGTCCATTCTAAGGGTTACAAGCGTTAGAAGCGGTTTATAGGTTACATTATTAATAAATCGGTAACATCAACAACATTTGACATGTAACCTTTACGTTGTAACCTATAAAGCTCATTGTAACCTATAAGAGATACTTGTCGGGCCATATCTCCCTGCGCCCTGTGATTTCTCTGTTGCATGACGGGATACAAAAAAATGGTGGCATCCACAGGTCTGGCGGCCACGTTTCGCGCCACGCGAGCCTTTTCACCGCGGTGGTTCACCTATAATGAAGAGAGGATTGCTGTTACACGAATTGTTTGTCGGAGTGAGTCGGGGTGGCAGCGGCGAGCCCGTTTGCGACTGGCAGCGCTACACGGCCCGTTATTCTACGACCTTCCAGTCCGCATATTGTGACAATGCCCCGGCGCCAGTGGGCGCGAACTCGGTGAGTGTATTCCCGCAACAGTTTGCGCGTTTTCATTGGATGTATGTTTCCACTGGGGACTTTTCAAATGTAATATTTAAACAAACAGCATACGAAAGGAATCTTTGTTACCTGACTGGATGTTTCGCTGTATGTTTTTTTTAGTTTTCCACAAAGGCTATTGAATGAAATCAAGGGTTTGCTTCATTGCATCAGATTAGACCGAAGGATCGGGCAAGCCGGTCATTGCAACAGATAAGGGAGCTCATATCGTGCATTTAGCGGTGTTAGTAGAGCGTCAGCTAGTGCGCCTTCACCATCTGTTGAGTGTTTCGTTTAAGCACTTGGCTGGGCCATCGGCCGCACTCAACAAGTGATTGGCCTGTGTAATTGTTGGATAGCTATGGTTGAATAATTGAATTTTCGTCCCGTTAAGCACTTATGTTATCGCACTATTCTCTGTGCGTTATCATTTTGTTTCAGCCGTCGCGGAGCGCTAATTTTTCTCATTTAATATCTTCGGAATCGTGTCCAGTTTATTTAACCTTGTAGGAACCTATTCGGGTAAACACAAGTAGTGCATTTCCGAAAAGTCATCCACTAAATTCTGCTCAAAGTTCCTCAACTGATTCTTCTCTATATGCCTCTTTATTTCTGCCAAGTTTTTTCTTCTGAGTGGGTAAATTTGGTGTTGGTCATTTTGTGACAGCGGATCATTTTCACCATGTAAGGGGTTCATCATTCTGATTTTCAGAAATCTCTCGTTGATTTATTCGCGTCGAACGCACTGCCAAAGGCTGTGACAGTGATGTAGTAGTAAAGCCCCGTCTGAAGTAGTAAAGCCCCTTTAGGGGAGGGGGGTATGTAAGAGGCAGCATGCCGGCTTTTAGATAGTTGTTTTCAGATGACATAGAAATTGTGAAGAATTTGTTTACAGGCTGGGCTGGCCAAGTTACTCTTAGACAGGGGCAAACATGGGTGCTGTACCCACATCGATGCCTGGCTGATCGAAAAGGGTGCTTTTGTGTGAACACATATGCTATGATTTATAAGCATTACTGTTTTTTCAGACAGACCGTGTTCCTGCAGCTGTCAATCAAGTCTCGGCCGAGTATGACACAAGTGAAAATGAAGTCTGATTTCAGTGTAAACAATGGTATGAAGTTACGAAAACTGAAACATATTGTTACAAGTCTTGGTTATGTTGGCGAGCTGCACCCATGATACAAGGGGGGCGATCTACGCGACTAACTGTGATCATCATCATTTGACCCTGTCATTATTATCACGGCTCTCTCTCGCACTCAGCCTTATTCGTCTTGCCCGGTGCTTGCATCTCGCTGTACCAAGACTTCAAATATAGTCTCTTCCCCGTAACATTTTGGTGGAGTTGCGGGATCATCCCCATCCTGGCCTCCGCATCGCATCGTCTCGGCCTTAGGCGAAATCGTCGAGGGACCGCCGCCCACGTCGGGCAGCCCGCGCCCACTGCGACCTGCATTCGACCACGTCCCCCGCCACGTGTCCCTAACCCGTGTGCAGCCACTGAAGACCAGCCGATACAAGCCGAGAAAAGACCACCGAAATACGGGTCGCCGATGGAAGGACGTCTGCCGTCGCCGGAATGTGTGCTGCCCGAATTCGCATTGGGGGCCATGACAGTGTCGTTTTATTTGCCGTATTGCAGCGATGCCCTTATGACCTTATACTAGGCCGTGATGTCCTGCCGGAGCATTCAGCTCTTACCGATTGCTCCACCGGTGTCCTCCTTCACTTGCCTTCTCCTAATTCGTCCCCTGAAGAAGCCGTCCAGATGCCTTCAGATCTGCTCAACTGCGAAGAACCTTTATGACGTATTGTCTCCACGCATAATGTTCGCTTAGGGCCACAAGCAGCAACCTCCATTCCCTTGTTGTCAAGCCCTCCGGTTCCTAACGGTGACTACGTGCTTTCGCCTGTTCTGGAAGTGTTGCTATCGCGTGAAGTGGCGGTACCGCACACTGTTGTGACAGTTGTGGACAGCAGCATTCGCATACCAATCGTCAACTTTGTATCATTCCCTCAAATTTTACCGCAGGGTATATCTCTGGCTACACTGCGGCCGAAGGTAACCGTCAAGTTTTAGCTTTGTACGTGGACCCACCCGAAAATTCCGATACCCAAACCACTTCAATTCTTTCTGTCGAGGATTTCGCCAACATGATCGCCTGCGATCTTCCCGCAGACCAAGCTGGCGCTCTACGCCATCTTCTCAGCACCTACCGAGCCATTTTCGACTTCGATAATGGTCCTTCGGGTCCGACAACTGCTGCTCAACATCGTATCAACACCGGTGATGCCAGCCCTATCCACAGCCGTCAATACCGTGTGTCTCATGCGGAACGACTGGTCATTTAGCAGGAAGTCAAAACCTCATGCTCCCCAAGGGCATCATCGAACCTTTGTCGAGCCCCTGGGCTTCACCTGTTGTTTTAGTCAAAAAGAAAGATGGCAGGTGGTGGTTCTGCGTAGACTACCAACCCCGTAACCAGATCACCTTAGAAGGACGTTTATCCATTGCCGCGCATTGATGACGCACTGGACTGCCTGCATGGCGCCAAATATGTTTCATCTATAGACCGCAGGTCTGGATATTGGCAAATTTCTGTTGACGAATTCGACCACGAAAAAACGGCGTTTGTTACACCCGACGGCCTCTACCAGTTTACGGTATTGCCGTTTGGCCTATGCAACGCCCCTGCTACCTTTGAGAGCATGATGGACTCGCTACTCCAGTGGTCGACGTGCCTATGCTACCTCGATATTGTGATTGTTTTTACCCTACATTCGACACCCACCTCAAAAGGCTTTCGGCTATCTTGGAAGTGTTCCGACGTGCAGGCCTTCAGTTCAACTAAAAAAAAATGTCACTTTGGTCACTACCAAATTAAGCTTCTTGGACACCTTGTCGACACCAACGGCGTTCAACCCGACACAGATAAAGTTCGCACTGTGAAGAACTTCCCAAAACCACAATCGTCAAAAGATGTCCGGAGCTTTGTAGGCCTCTGTTCCTACTTTCGTCGCTTCATTGCGAATTTCGCGGACATTGCCCGTCCTCTGACAGATCTTCTTAAAAAGAATGTCACCTACGCATGGGGCCCCAAAAAGAATGAAGCCTTCACTACGATTATCGCTCTACTTACGTCGCCACCCGTTCTGGGCCACTTCGACCCATCGGCACCAACCGAAGTCCGCACCGACACAAGCGGCCATGGTATAGGGGCGGTTTTGGCACAACAACAGGCCGGCCAGAACCGCGTCATCACCTACGCCAGCCGTCTCCTGTGTCCAGCCGAACGCAATTACTTCATCACGGAACGGGAGTGTCTTGCGCTTGTCTGGGCCGTCGCCAAATTCCGTCCATACCTTTACGGTAGGCCAGTTAGTGTTATTATAGACCACCACGCTCTCTGCTGGCTTTCGTCTTGAAAGACCCCCCGGGCAGGCTTGGTCGATGGGCTCTCCGCCTTCAAGAGTATGTTTTCTCTGTGCTCTACAAATCTGGTCGCCTACACCAGGATGCCGACAGCCTGTCACGGAATCCTGTGGACCATCCAGACCTCAGCGGAGAAAGTTCTGATGTCTCCCTTTTTGCCATCTCCGACCTCCTAAACATTGCTGAAGAACAGCGCCATGATGCATCATTACGCCTAATCTTTGACGGTCTCGAATGCGCAACACCTGATCCTTCTTTACGTGCCTATGCAATTCGTGATGGCACCCACTACCATTGCAACTTCCGCGCCGATGGTCCCGAATTGCTCCTTGTTATACCTGAGCACTTGCGTGTGGCCATCTTGCACCAGCTTCATGATGTCCCCACGGCTGGCCATCTCGGAATAACACGCACGTACGACCGTGTGCGACGGCGCTTCTTTTGGCCCGGCCTATAAAATCCGTACAACGATACGTCACCGCCTGCGACCTCTGCGAACGGCGGAAAACACCGATCCCGTGCCCCACCGGTCAGCTTCAACCGATCTAAATTCCCCTTGAGCCATTTCTCTGTGTAGGTTTGGACTTACTGGACCCTTTTCCTCTATCCAAGGACGGAAACACGTGGGTGGCCGTCGCGACGGACTATGCAACACGTTCTGCCATCACCGTGCCCTGCCTACGTGTTGCGCGACCGATGTTGCCGATTTTCTCCTTGCCAACATCCTTCTGCACAACGGAGCTCCCCGTCAATTGCTCACCGATCATGGCCGATACTGTTTATGCAAAGTTTTTGACGACCTTCTGCGCTCACGCTCTACTCAGCACAAATTTTCCACAGCATATCATCCGCAAACAAACGGACTCATCGAACGACTCAACCGAACCCTTACGGACATGCTGCCTGCTTACGTCTCAGCGGACCATCGCAATTGGGACATCGCCCTTCCCTACATTACATTCCCTACAATTCTTCCCGTCACGACACCATGGGATTTTCCCATTTGTACCTTCTTTACGGCCGTGAGCCTACTTTACCCCTGGACACCTTACTGCCCCCTTCTGCCCCTTCTTCTACCCCCTTGTCCACCGAATACGATCACGATGCGATCACCCGAGCTACTCTTGCAAGGCAGATCGCCCGCGACCGTCTTCACGCATCACAAGCCTCTCAGAAGCACAGGTATTACCAGCGCTACCGGCCAGTACACTTCCCTCCGGGATCATTGGTCCTTCGCTAGACACCATCCCGTAGCGTGGTACTTTCAGAAAAACTGCTTGCGCCTTATACCGGTCCTTACCGTGTTCTCCGCTCGGTTACGGGCGTAACATATCAGATCACCCCCGTCCTTCCTTCACGTTCCGAGAGAACCCCGCCAGCTAACATTGTGCATGTGTCCCGCCTCAAGCCATACTGTGTGCCTTCGTCGACTACAAGTTAGCGTCGGGACGACGCTTTTCCAGCGGGGAGTCATGTTACAAGTCATGGTTATGTTGGCGAGCAGGAGACATGATACAAGGTGGACAATCTACGCGACTAACTGCGACCGTCATCATTTCAGCCTGTCATTATGATAACGGCTCTCTCGCACTCAGCCTTGTTCGTCTTGCCCGGTGCTTGCATCTGGCTGTACCAAGCCTCCAAATATGGTCTCTTCCCCGTAAGAATATCTATTGAAATATTGTATATGAAGATGGCAACCAGGCTTGCACAGACAAAAAGTAGCGTCAGGTGATTCACCTTTAAAAATGCAACGTCTTCAAGTAGTGTTTTAGTGTTTTATACTTCCTACTGCATTTTGCCTCATGCTTAGCGACTCTTTCTCTCAGTCTGTTAGTGCATGTATATTATAAATGAACGTAACGATGTCCTAAGCATAACGCTGTGTAGTCTTTCTTCAACTGCAGCTAGCCTATTACATGGGTTGTTTTGCTGGCTACAACAGAGTATTACAAAAAAAAAAGCTCTTCCGTAAATCTCCACTTTTTAGTGAGTGCTAGTGTTGTGTTCTTCTCTTCGTCGTATCAAGTTTGTGGTGTTCTGTCATTATGAATGTATACCAACTGGCCCAGCAGTCAACCCTTTTGCATTTTAACTTTAACAACCCTGCTGGCCATTACAGGTACAGACAGTCTGTTTTGGACGTTCTGGAAATGATACTGGAAGATCGGTGAAAACTCTAGCTGTATCCACTAACACCGAATCAAAAGACTTACAAGAACACTTTACTCAAATGAAAGACTTTTCGGCTTCTACGGGGGGCCTTGTTCAAAATAAAATTGGTAGTACCGGGGGGGGGGGGGGTATGACGTTCGCTGTGTTGCCTGCTGCACTATCAATGATTCCACATGAATGTGCGGAAGTGGTTGTGGTTCTCTTTTCCAAATGTACGTGCAGCACCCAAGTTTTATCTCGTGGCCCAACATTTCTGCTGCTCTTAGTGAGTATGCAGGAACATCGGGCGACATAAACTGAACACAGCACGATGAAAATTCGGGAGGGTCAGCCGGTATGACTACAGTAGCTTCGCTTGTTCTTAACTTTGCTGCAAAAGTACTCTGTATAATGATGAACAAACTGCAGTATAAATACTCGAAATTACGTAAATTACTATACCTCTGGTGTGGCCTGGCCTTTCATTCAGTTCTGTATTCTGTATCCTGATTTCCATGCAATGTAATTACAGTGCTTCACATGCCTGTGGTTCGGTATTGGGGCTCACGGTGGCACTAAATTTTGTTCTTTTTCTACTTTTTTCTGTAGATGGCTTTGCAAGGTGGGTAAATCTAAGAGACGGCCCCTAAAATATATACCTCCATCTACGACAGCAGGCAACAAGTTAATCAGATGAACTCTGGAAGTCTTCAGTGTAACCTTATTTTGTGCCTGCTTGTGTACTACATAAAATCCCAAATGTATGTGTTTTCATTTTCCCAAGTGCTTGTTTTCATGCAGCAAATTTATATGCCAGGCGATCTTTCGGCGAAAAAAAAGACTGCATTTCGCCAAACCTTGTTAGTACTGCAGAAAAACGCTAACTTAATGTGGGAATCTACAACTCAGATGTAATTGTAATGACAAACCTAAGCACGAAGTGTAAAATGGTTTCGTAAAGACGAATGAATTCCGAGTGTTAAGTTATACTCAGGGTGATACAGAGAATGCAGCGAATACAGCCCTAAATACTGCTTTGTGTGAAACAGTGATTTTATCGTCTCGACCACAATTTTTTTAATGGCAGTAACCAAACAATCCGAAGTTTTGGAATACTTTGCATACATCCGCGCAACTATTAGGCTGAAAAATCTGTATATTTGGCCGCATTTGTGAAGCGGATCACGCGGCGTTTATTAAACAGGTACAATAAGGATATATGACTAATACGAATTCCACCTTATATAGAAATATAGGAAAAGCCTAATACTCGTTAACGGACAATAATAAGTTTCGGGTGGTTCGCAGCTTAAGTGCTTTTTAATCAATAGTCCTCATGTGTTATTCCTCAAATATGGGTTCTATGTATGTTCTCAAATACTCATGCTAACATTCTGAAAATGCGCTCCTGTAATATGTGCAAACATAAGTGCACGTATTGCACAATTTTTTTATCATCATGAGCCAAGTTGTTACACAAGAATCTTTGGCTTAAGGCTATGTTAGCACAGCTTTGGCGTCCTTTTGAAGTAAGCTATCAAGCGCATCTCATCTGGCTTATTTAATAAAATGAGGTTTCGCTAAAGCTCAACTTCATTCCTGCAATTTACTATAAGAGGTTTCATGCATGTGTGATGCTCGTTCCTTAAACGTCACAAAGCTGATGCAAACATCAAGTTTAGTCATGCCTGTTCATATGCCTCAAGCGTTGCCAATATTCTCAAAGATTTTTGAGTGACAAATTGGGTAATGACTATCGAACAGGTCATCCTATGCATATACATATAGATACATGTAGGTATAATAAGAGAATATTTTCGAGCTTTATGGTGCCGAAATTTTACGAATTATAAAAGTAACTTTTATTTTAGTATATCCTTATTGTAATGTTTGCACAGCCTCAATAGTGGCCGTCAGTTCATTGAAGGGACGTACTAAAGACACTCAATGCTTTCCAAGTTCAGAATGCGCAATGGAGAGCGTTGTTGACATATCGTCGTCCACTGACGCACCGTGCGTTCACCGCGCCCGAAAGGCGCCATCGGAGGCTCTCCACAGCGACATCGGCGGAAACGCGCTACTATGCAGCATAACACCTTTTAGGAGTGCGGCCTTGCACGGCGGTAGAAGTCACCTATATAAAGGTATACTTGCTGAAAGCTTCAAAGTAACCTATCAATAACCCCTACGTTTATACTTACATAAAGGTTACTGATGTATACGTTACTTTTGTACCTTATAAATAATAGCTTAGAAAATTCGAAAATGTATACCTTAATTAATGTTACCCAGCTTAGAAAGTATATTAAGCAGCTTCCGCTGGGCATTGGTAAATCAGTCTGCCAATCAGTGAGTCATTTTATACTTCTTGTCATTTTCTCTCAGTCATAGGGACTTTATTTTATAGCTATGCATTTTTTCTCGCATGTTCCGTCTCTAGGCATAACTGTTAGGCACTTGATTATGATCACTTCACTTGTGTTTAGGAGAGTACTTTTCGGTTGTGAATTCCCTAACTCCATTGACTCTGCTGCTGTCGTACATGAACATGCAGCCGCCCCATCTTAATACAGGGTGCAGCTTTTTGTAACTGTTCCTTCTCTGTTAGTACCTACGTGCTTAAGAAAAAAAACATTTATTTTCTGTGATTTAATGCAAGTTCGGCTAGAGAAAACTGATGGTGACTGCCTATCTCACGCACAACAGGAACCAACGCCACCGAAGGGTGCTTAATTGACCCGTTTTTGGCACCGAGACAGATACGACCAGCCGCCCGCAGCATTGGGACTCGTAGTTCCCCAACACCTCCTCCACACTCTTAATGTTGCCGTGCCAAGCGCTTTTAATCGCAGCTCGCCAGATTGCATGACGAAATGTCCGTCCTCCTCAAGAGCTTTGACGCAACGAGTACTAAACCCCGTATTCAGAAAGCAAACTTTTATGCTTATGGACGTTTTTCATAAGTGCCCAAAAAGGATCACAATGAGAAAAAGGCGCTGCGTGTTTCAGAAACCTTCCTTGAGGCGCCCTTATGCAAAGTGCCCTTGTCGGAGCACGCTAGGCTTCTGCGAACGATGCTGGTACGTGACGCACCAATCCGCCTACGGGTTGGGGGTGGTACTTGACTCTTGCATGCGAAGGACGCTCCCGTTGCGCCAGCTTCGAAGCACTCAGATCAGCCAGCTCCGTCGGTGGCCGTTCCGCGTACAGAACTTTAGGCTGCGATGTTCAGCCGATATTTGATCTACATTTCCAATACGGCCCCGCACGACTTTTATTTGCGCAAATTTCATTGCGTAATTTTCATCACAGTATCGTCCCCTTTCTCGAATGTGTAACTTAGTTTGCCAAATTGGTTGCATTCTAGAAAACGGCGAAAAACTGTAGCCGCACCTGCCGGCGTCGTTCTATGCAGGAAGGCAGCGCCATGGGGTCGATGCTGGCCGCATCGCGCGCCGGGCGGGCCCTTGGGCGGGTGTAAACACGGCTGCGTCCGGGCAGCAGTCTTTTGCGCAGATCATTTTTACACGAAGAAAGTGCTTCATTCCTTACTGCTTCATCCGTTTCATCAGCTTCATCAGTTAGCTAAGCTGTCGTCGTACTCCGCGATGTTCGGGAAAAGGTGCCCTTGCACCATAAGTTGATTTCTTGAGTTCTTGAAGTTCTTGAGTTCGCGTCAAGGCACCCAAAATTGTCGTGAGGACAGTGATACTTAAGTTAGGTTTGCGAATACGGCGGAAAGTACCTTTGGTTATTCTTTGAACCTACGGGATTGCGTAACGGAAGGAAGCGTGCCCCGTTGACCTGTTGCGTAGGCTTCTCGGAAAACACGCACAAGCGGAGTAATTAAGGGCACAGGGTAAGGCGACATTGAAAAAAGGTAAATTTTTTTATTCAAAATTAGGGAGGATGTGCTGGAGGATAAAAGGTTATTCAAATGCAACATTAGGTGTCGAGAATGTCCTAGGCCAGGTTCACCAACGTCACCTAGTTCGTGAGCTGGTCCGAGGCTAACCAAGTCCCCCAAGTTGAAGCAGGAGGGTGTGGAAAATGTGGGGATTGCATTGGAATAGGGCAGGATAAAGCGCAGCGCTCTAAATTAGCATATGGTTCGGGACAACTAGGACATGCTGGACAATATCGGAGACGGTAGAGAAAGGAACGAGCAGGTGTAAAGAGGGTATTTTACTGTATGCGTCGAAGAATGCGTAGTTGTCTGGTGGTTAGGTATTTCTCTGGAACACGAAGTGTACAAAGAGCTTCTCTGGTGTTCTTGTAATGAAGATTTATTTATTGTTTGTAGTGGAGATTAGCTTTCCATGTCGGTAGATAAGGCCAGGGAATCCCAGGGGTCCGGTGCAAAAGCTCGCGAGCGGGGCTATTATGCACTACCTCATTCCAACGTGACCAGGAATCCACCTTAGTGTGCCAATGGGGGGATGTAGCTTTGTTAAAGCTTTGCGTAGATCATACTGTAGTTCATCAGAAATCCCACCCTTGTGAATGAAGCAGATAGCTTGCATTGAAACAGGGTATTGGTATATCTTGAGGGGTTAGGGTGTTCTAAAGAAAGGTCCTGAATAGTGGTGATTATTGGGAGGGTCTCTAGAGTCACTGTAGGTGGGAGATTAGTGAAAGGAGCAATGGTGTGTGTGACTACTTCATTGGTACTTGCGATGAACTAGGCATCTCCGACGTGCGTCCGTGATGCTGAAGACGATCGTCGAATCAACAGCATGGACATGATTGACAGCGCGAACACTACGTCTCACTAGATTGGTATCAGCAGCAACGTTTTTTGGGATGGGAGCTATCCCGAGGTGATCTGCTAACGGTGCAGAAGTAGTTATGATAGGTCAATAGATTGAGACCAAATTGGTGAAGGATCCAGTGTCCCGGTCTTCTGCTATAAAGTCGCGCCCTTTGCAGGTCTTTATGGTGTTGTATAAGATCTCCCAGTGGAAATAACGGCCCCGTAGAGTATAGGCGCTGAGTGGACGTATTTACGGGAACTCTCAGGGTGGTCTTATACAGTGTATGAAGCGTAACCGCAATCGGATGTCTTTGCTGAAAAGTCAGAGAGAGTTAACGAATTGCATAGAGAAGATTACTGAGAGCTAAGGCATGTATACAAGGTGCCTTACTTGACCTTCATGTAGTCTTGAGTGCTTATTGCCATTGTTTGACAATGCGGCGCACTGGATGCGTCAGCTGATGGCAATCTTTAGCGGTTATAGCCACATTAGCCTGATAAGATGACTCATGGGTATCCAATCCAAGAATTCGTCGGGATATTACGCGAGAGATGGGGTGGCCTACCATTGTGAAAGTGATGAGGTGGTTTTGTTGGTACTGATATTGGGTTTTCGCAATGAGGAGCAATTGGTATTTTTAGGGGCGGGAGATAGGCCTACTGTGTCTATATACCTAGCGACTGCATCGATACCTTGCTCCACGTTGTCCTGCACTGACCCAAGACGCCCAGATGTGCACCAAAGTGTTCCCTATTATTTTTTTCCCTTATACCATAGAAGTGTGGAATAGACTTCCAGAGTATGCTGTTGCTAGTTCCAATGTCAAAGCGTTTGAGTGTTTGCTAGAATTGTTTTACCCGCAACACGAAACCTAGTGTATGTTCAGCCATTGTGTATTGTTTTCTTGTTTGTACTCCTCCCTGTAATGACCCTCAAGTGAGGGTTAGTATCAATAAATAAATAAAAAAATTCCGTGAAGGCGGAGGTGGGTCAAAGTCGTGAGCTAGGAGGAAAAACAAGTCCTGGGTAGACACTCCCTTGCGGAAACCAATTTGTTCAGGGGGAAAGAAATTCGCGGGTTCAAAATAGGTCTCAAGTTAATTGAGAACTATCCTTTCCATAGTACTTCCCAGGCAAGAGGTTAGATAGATTGTGCGGAAATGCTCAAGGACAGATTTTGTGCCTGGTTTTGGTAGTAGGATTACTAGGGACTGCTTCCAAGATGACGGGAAAGTGCCTTCTTCCCAGTGGGAGCTTATAATGTCCAGAAAGTGTTCCCTGTCCTGGAGGATAAGTTTCGTGTAAGTGTATACGTAATCCGGTCCTCACCTGGGGCTGACTTAGGCTTTAGTTGTGTTAGCGTACACTCAAGATCCCAGAGGGTGAACGGCTCGTCGAGTTCTGCACTGGAGGCACCCATGTAGGGAACTAAACGTCATGGGGCTGCGTTGCTTAGGCGTCCGATCCCAGCAGGGAATGGTGCTTCTCAACAGTAGCCGGATGAGCCCCAAGGTTTTTTCTAAGCAGGTGCAAGATTCTTTTCTTATCAAGGCTGCCGGTAATGGCGTAACAAATTTTAGTCAATTGATTGCTGGCAAGTGTAGCACAGTGCTCCTTTACATGTTGCGTTAATTCAGAGATAAGCTCTGGGAGTGGAATAATATTTGGTTAGGTGCGAAGGGCGCGCAAGATCGTTTTCGCCTCTGCCAGATACGGACAAGATAAAGGTCTGGGTTTTCTGATGATGATGAAGTGAAACATTCCTGCGTGGCTTGTTTTTGGCCTGTTTGTGTGCTTCAGTCCAGCTGTTGAGACTCCCATTCGTTTGACAGGTGTCGCGAATATCGCGGATGATTTTCCAGTTTCTGGTTGAAGTTTTACGTTTAGGCTTTCGGGTACAGGTACGGATAGCGATTTGAATATTGTAATGATCACTTAGCAGTCTTTCAACCGTAATATTCCAGGTGACATCCCGCGCTCCCCGGCCTCCCATGAGGTCTGGCATGGTCGACTGTCGATGTTTGTGACAATCGCGAGTAACGGAATCGGGGTTGAAATAAGCTGTTATTTGAGCTCCACTTTAAGTGTAGTTGAGTGTGCCGCCAGGTCGTAAGGCACGCGTGTAATCCCAAATAGCTTACGGGGCATTAACGTCTTCACCTAAAATGAAGTCGCAGTGGGGATACAACTTTGAATTGAAGTAAATAAGTGGCTGGAAAAGTGTGCACTCTTTAGATGACTGGAAAGTTTGGGTTTGACAACAAGTGAGAGTGTTGTGGGTAAATAGTAAACGCAGTGAGATACCGGTCAAGACGGGAGGGGACATCGATGACCTCAAATCAAAGATCCCGGTGAATATACGTGCTAACTAATGGGTCACTATCGCTGTCGTAACGCGCATGTAAAATACGGTAGCGAGGAATACCTTTAGAGGAATTAAGAGCACGCTATTCCTGTATCAAAATAACGTGAGGTTGCGAAGGCAAAGTCAAGGGCAATTGTATTACGAGGGTTTGATTGGTGTTACGGTTTCGACTGTTCCACTGTACAATGTGGGTGTTATTGTTCTCTGCCGTCGTTAAGCTACATTAGTCCGCTTCTCGGGGGGATGGGAGAGGATGCAGCAGCTTCTTTGATGAAAGTCGGTGGACGGGAACGTTTCAGTGAATTGGTGAGAAAGTCCATGCGTTCGTCATCCTGTAGAATAATATAAAGGGAGTGCGCACGAGCTCAAAACTTGGCGAGTGGCACAAATTTGTTCGGTGAAATACCAAAGTATCGGGTCATTCCGGTCATTTATGCGCTGCATATAATGGCTAGATGTGACGACTGGTGTGTAATTTTGAGATGGGCAACGGACAGGGATAGAGGGGGGAGGGGGAACGAGCGGGCTCGGCTCACCCGGTGGTACAAGCGTAGCCGGCTTAAGAAGTTGACGTGGTGGAACTGGCTTCTCCTGAACTTCCGCATACCAGGGATTTGTTCGAGGAGGTCTTAAAGGAGGGGGCAGTGGGGGGAGGTCATCACGGTTAGGAAGTTGTTGGAGCTTCACATGCTTCTGGTTGATGCCACCAGATGACATCTCCCAAGAGGTCGATGTTTTCTATAGAGCGAACTGCAGGGGCTTAGATGATTTTTTGTGTACTTTTGGTTGTGAGTTATCCAGCTGTTTCTAGAGACTTTTCCTGCGCTCGTAGGCGAATTTGTAGCTCTTTTGGTCTTGCTACTTTTGTACGGGGCAGGCGTTGTCAAATGTCGGAAGGTTTCCTCCGCAGTGGAAGCAAAGTGCGGAGCAAGAATGCTGTTCATCTTGTACGTTGAACTTGGATGAAAAGGTGGGGAAGTTCACCTTCTTATCCACATTTTCCATAATCACACTTATCTTCTAAAGTTGTATTTCCGGCTCAAAGTCGGTTTTCCCGTAAGCCAGCAGTATGTGACGACGTCACATTTTAGAATGTGCTACGTGTTTATTGTCATTTTTTTTCTATTCAGAAACTTCCATCTCCACATCAAAACGTTAGTCTGGGACCAGCTGTATTCAGAAACTGCTTGGCAACTTTTGCATAGCTGATGTTTCAGCCAAAGCAATCCAAAGACGCTTTGCTCGTTTTTTCCACATTTGTGCTTCGGAGCCGCACTCCAAAAAATATCTGTTTGGCTTCACACTCTCAAGATTGCAACAACGGATGCTTTTTTTTTTTTTCATTTAACGATGGTAGTATCGCACGAACGAGCATTACAAAATAATTCGGATTGATCCCTGGGCGCAATACCTTCATAAAGTGGATAAAAAAGGTTGACCACAAGCAAAGATACTTTGCGAACAGCGCTGCAGCATGGCTCAGAAAATAGGCAAGGCTGGGTAGGCGACTGGCTCAAAAGCGAAAAAATGACTTCGATGGTGACTGCGAAGCCAATGACTAGCAAATAAATGACTCGAGTGGTGTTTTTTGCAAAAAAGTATTGTTCTTCATCTCTTTTCTTACATTAAAGTTAATTATCGCGAAACAGTGTTTTTATTAAATAGGTACCATTATTTGCTGTATATTCTAGGAGAACAAGCCGATTCTTTTTTCCTAACCTCTACATAGGTTGTCTTATCTACCCTACCAGAATCGAAAATATGCACACCGCGGTTTTTGTTGCAAAATTTTCAATATGTAAATTAAGGAAAAATATATGTTCTTGCGAAAAACACATCAACAGAAATTTTTGTTTTAGTGAGATTTTTATATATCTAGTAATGTTAAAAGAGCCGAAAGTTTGAAAGAAATGATGCAGGCATTATGTAGACACTTTTAGTAGATGGCAAGAAAAAGGTAAGGTACCTTAAAGTGACCAAGAACGCGGGGGAAGTATAGGGCTTACTTTGTGCCTTTAAAGCGATGTAGAACTAGCCCGGCCTTACTTGATGCGCCACCGACCTCGTCCGGAGCTGCTGTGCCTGTCAACGGCAAAACAAAAAAAACGCCCCCGCTGGTAGAGGGCCATTTGCAGCTCATGTATTGTTTCTACGTAACTAGCATTGTTATTATCAATTTTAAAATAGCTACACTCTTGTATGCCGCCTGTCAGAATGTGCTTAGTATTCATTGCATTCTGAAACTCACGTCCTCCTGCTTTGGTCTCGTAAGAGACTGGCAGTATTGAAATAAATAAATAAATAATCTTAGCACCCATCGGGACCATGCGAATCGATCAATTTAGACCTCCTAGCAATTCCTCCCGCCAGGCACTGAAATCAAATTGGTTGTTGTATTGACATACTTGTAAACGCACTACCTGTAAACCGGCAGCCACTCGTCCCAGCCTGTGTGAGCAAGAATTGGCGAAATTCTTTGATCGCGAAGTTGTGCTACAACCCACCGCCCCTGAAGCCGCCATTATGAACTGCAGAACCATCTGCACCCTACACCTCATAGAAGGTCTGACACGGAGCAACACAGACCACCGACTGAAAACGCTGTACTCCGCTCAAACAACTTTATGTCAAGAGCGCCTTAGTAAGGCGATACCGGATATGTTTTTCATGTACGTTGCCGTTGAACAATAACGTGGAACGAATTCGTGATGTCACCTTCGCGTGCAGTGTAAATGTCCAGGAAAGGACGAAAATAGCACCATTTTAGCTCGTATACGACTACAGGCGAGTACGACGTTCGAGGCCTTGCTGGAGGATGCGTAAATGACGCCTTCAGTGGCGATATCGAAGGGTACCTACAACAGGCAGAGGACGCGCGCCAGCTTGGTCGCGCATCTTCTATCATCGCCTCTTGTGTTTTTTACTTGTCAGACCAAGCCCTTTCCTTCTATTGCAGTGACGCTTCCTCAATCACTAGCCTTCCCAATGCTTTGGTAACGTGACCGCTTAATCTTGGGGGGACGCTCGAGGTGAAGTGGCAACGTTAGCAAAACGTGCTTCGCCTCGGGTCTGAGTTTTCTAACGCCGGCGAGAGCGCCGCCACTTTGGCGATATCAAACATCGGTTGCCTTGACAACAAAGCAAAAGCCGCTACTGAATTCAGGTACGGTCGGGTGACCCCGCTTAAGCTTGGGGCCCCGCCATACGACATATGGGCACTGCAGGCGTACCACTCACTCCCATTGGGAAGCGGGCGATGCGTTCGGCATTGTAAAATACAAGAAGCGATGCTTCTACAGGTAACCACCAAGACACGCCTGATGTTAACGTTAGACGACCAAACAACTAGCATCCTTCCTGCGATCAAGTGTTGGTTTCGAACAAATCTTAGCTACTTGTCCCGAGCGAGGAGCTCCTGGGACGATATTTCCGAGCATACAGAATTCAACGATGGTTTGGGAAATTGAACCATTTGGGAACTATTTATAAGTAATTTCTTTACAGTGGGCTCATGGCCAAGAGTTGTCAGTGTGGTTGCGCTATCATTATACTACCGTAGATGATAAAGTGGTTTTGCTTTGTCACCCGGTTAGTTTCACCCACGAGACGATGCACCGCAAGACGGCAGAACCACAATGAATGATGTTCTCTCTTATTTGTTGCCAATACCTAGCAGAGCACGGCTATCTCTTACCGATAAAACCAGCTGAGGAGAGTTAGTTGGCCGTGGTTAAGGAAAACAAAGTACCTGTCTTAAGAAAAGGTAGTAAATATTATGGTTTGAAGCGCAATGAAAAACACAGATGGTGAAGGCCGTAAGACAATACAGGAGCTTGTCCTGCCTGTTCTGAGTTCACCATTCGAGTTTTTCACTGCGCTTCAAACAATAAAAAAGCATGGTTAAAACGCGAAGCTTTCTCCAATGCAACCTCAATCAAAGTTAAAGTCGAAACTGCAAACTTCGTCCACCGGGTCGGAATGGCGTGTTCGGATGGACGTCGGCCTCTTAGTACAATGTACCCAGGTTCTATTCGGGCCAGGGGAAGCGTTTCTTTTTTGATGGGCTTGATGTCTTGTTGCAAAAAACCCATTTTGGGATTTGGCTTTCGCTCAGCGTGGTTTGGTGACGGTAACGTCGACATTACTCCGGCATTTGCGCTGCTGAGCCAAACGACGCGGATTCGATTCCCGGCCGTGTTGGTTGCGTTTGTGATGGAGGCGAAAACCGAAAACACCCTTGTGTTTGAGATTTTACCGCACGTTCAAGATCCCCAGGTGGTCAAAAATAATCCGGAGCCCTCTACTGCGGAGCGCTTAATCACCTGTGTAGCGTCGGCGCGTTAAACCTCATAACTGATCAAAGGTTATCGCGGCCTAGCAAGCTCCGATTTAAAACCACAAGTTAGTACAAATACGATGATCCAGGCAACTAAGATTTAACTAGACGCACTGAGTTCTAACTGAAGCTTGTTTCACAAGCACACCGTATTTACACTACCTCTGTTATTTTGAAGCATGGAGGAAAAAAAAGCTTAGGAGAGGCCCTGACGTCACACCCAACGCAGCCGGAAACGCCATTTTTGTAAGTCGAATGGCGGACTCTTTTTCCCTCTCTCTCGGTGCACCTTCTCCGCCTCCTCCGTCCTGTATCGCCTCTCTTGTCGTCTGCATCTGCCAGCGCCGAGCCGGCGGAAATCAGCTGATAGGCAGGTAGAAGGCCGTTTTGCAGCGCGTGACGGTGAACCTAAACGCGCGGTTACACGGCCTTCAGTGTGGCCGCAGCAGTTTTGCGAAGCGGCTCGCTCTAACAATGCCGCAATGCTCGGTGCCAAGCTGCAAGTCGCGATCGGTATTGGGCGTCACTTTCCACCGGTGAATGCACCATTCCGCTGACTAGTATTGCTGTACATTGGTGTGCATTCATCCTTTGTTTGCAATCGCCGCCGTTTATAGGTTCCCAAGCGATGGAGAACGCCGCAAACAGTGAGCGAACGTGCGGCTACCGGACTGGAAAGTGCCCAAGTTTGCGTTGCAGTTTCACTGGCAATCCCAGAGATGACTAGTCAATTAAACGGCCGTTCTATATATATAGGTAAGCAGCACTTCATTCAGATTTCAAGCTAAAAAATTGTGGAATGTTTTACCGTTGTTCGCGTGCCTTCGATAGAATTTTTTGCGAAGGAGGAGGAGGAGGCAAAACGTTTTATCGAGCAAAAATAAAGAAGAGGGTGGGTGGCGTCAATAAACGTTTTTTCGCCAAGTTTCAACTTGTCTCAGTGTCAATAAATTCAAGGTGATATGAGCTGAAAACGTTCATATACACTAACCTCGCAGTCTGAAGCGTTGAAAAGCGAAATCCAGAACGAGACCACAAAAAAGATACAGATTGCAGATCCAGCACTCTTCCAGTCAACAGACGGACACCTACCAAGGTAATAGGACGATGGAATTATATCAACCGGGAATCTACCTTGTAACAATTGCAAAGGCACTGCCGCGCATCGCCGAACTAGCAAACTACATGCAGCGGCGATAACCAAAAAATTCAGTTGCGAATCGTTCGGTTGCAAGTCGCCTACGCACTGCACACCGTGTATCACTTCCCGAAAATCTACTTGACGGGTGTCCGCGCGTACGACGGGACGGCGCGTTCACGATATCTGCACTTCAATAGGCGCGTCGTGATCGCGACCGGAGCAAAAGCTTGACGCGGTACAAGGTGCACTTGCAATTAGAAATTAAATGACATGTTCACATCGGCGCAGCTGTCGCAACTCTCAGCACTCTTTTCGAGTTTCGCAAGACCACATCGCAGCAAAGCAAAGCAGCAATCTTCGCAATCGGACGACAAGGCAGGCGCTGCCTTTCCTCCATGACTGGCGGACGGCGGGCGGGCCGTTGCTAGGACGCCGTTGCTAACGCGACTTCCAATGGCCGCCGAAAACACGTGACTTCCTCCACACTTTTGCCAATGAGCGGGGATAGCTGGGGGCCTCTCCTAAGCTTATTTTTCCTCCATGTTTTGAAGCGAACCTAAAAGGGGAGCTAGTTCTTAAAACATGTCTTAGGAAAAACAGTGCGAAAGAGGACGGGACGAAAGACAGGGGCGGAGCATGAATACCTACTCTCACCTAATGTAAAACGTGTAAGCCACATTCGTGCAAGCCACGTTTCGAAAGCACGGAGGTGTTTTTAAAACATAAAGGTAACACGACAAAAGATCTTGCAAAAGCCTGCTACATCGCAGCAATAATGACAAATGCGTCCGTTCAACTCCGATCACCCTCCACGAAATGAAATTCCGTAAAATCAGCTGGATATTCGAATGATTTGCCGGCCCGTATGTGCATATATCTCATTTTCCTCTGTTGGCACAGTGCTGTTGTTGCGATCCAGTGTGTATTATTAGTCTGTATGGACATGTACACGTTTCTTGTATAAATAATAGGTTCCTGCCAAAACAAACACATTAGTTGACAGTCAGCGCTTAAGTTGTGCTGGTGTCTTTCGTCTCGTCTGTTGAAGCGCTGCTATTTGGTAAGGACTGTTATGCCCCAAAACATGATAAAATTGTTGAAACAACAAAACAAATACCAGATATACTTCTTCGAACTTACGGTGGAGAATCCGCTTGTTTCTTCTGACGTCATGCTACTGCCGGTTGTCTTGCTTGATAAGAAAATATTACCGTGCGCTCCTTACTTGCCTGAACCATTCTGGTTTGACAGACGTCATCGATCGGCAATATTGTTTTTGGAATGGACAGCGCTACACCGCAAACGCCACGGTCTGCAATTTGGAGACTCTTGACTCAACATGCTGTTCTGTGGGCTGCATTTTTGACGTTTTTTGAATGCGGACCGCAAGTATTCAAAAATCTTTATTAATACAAAGGAACTGAGGTGTTCTTAATGTTATGAGGCTATTTCTTTCCTTCTTTCCGCTGTCCATATGTGCTTTTCAAATAAAATTTGAGGACGCTAGTGAAGGTTCTCCTTTATGAATGCGGCGGGTTAAATATATGCTTACATACTCCCCTCCAGGCATCGTAGTTTCCTGAAAAAAAAAGACAAAGGATATGTGGGTTTAAATTAAAAACAGCGCACATAACAGCGGGCAATATAACACACATCGTTCTATCAGCTACCTTCGGACACCATTTTTTAAAATGTTTGCGGCAAGAAGTGAGCGGAAGAAACACGGAGTGCATGTAAAATATTAACTGCGAAGCAGTGTATCTCCAACTCCCACCGTTTTTATTCCGGTAAAACCGTTTTACTCGGTGCCGCTACGTTGTTTCCTGTCGAAACGCCCGACCCCTGTTTCATAAATGTTATTCCCCTCGCAACCACCGAAGCCCCTTTCACAAGTTTCGTAATCAGCTGACAACGGCGGTAGCCCCATTATTAGGTGATTGCGCAGAACCACCACAAGTCGAATGAACTTAAACACGATGGAAAGCCACCGGCATTGTTTCCACCCTATAGTCCGCCTGGTCGACTAGCTCTGAATCGCTTCCGGTTGAAGGGGAACTTCCGCGTGCGAACCCTGCGTTAGCCTATAATTATTTCTCAGCTTCAAACTTGCCGAGCGGCATTTTCGCCCGTGTATTTCTAGCCTCAGCTTGCACCCCACCACAGGTTGCCCGTTTATGCGTGCACGGGTTCAGGGGGCAAGTAGGACGGCGTGCACGCAAAGGTGGGCTTCATGCCGCTATCGATGGCATGCCCGTTCTGCTGGTGGGAGATTTAAACGTGTTAGTCTCATGGCTCAGTGCGCCTTGCAACCTGTTCTCCGTAATCCATCGGTTTGGTGCGGGATTGGGGTGTTATACAGGCAGTGAGATACCTGCGAAGAGGTAGGGAAACGGACAGTTGCGTGCTTCTCCGCTAGAATAGAGCTTGAGGTCTTCCAAGTTTCAACTCGCTATGGGACAGGACATGTCGTTTGCGTAGAGGAAGAAAAGCGGGAATTCAACAATCTGCTAACTGAACAGAAGCGCGAATGGGCGCAAAAACAACAGAAAGCTTCTGCGCCGCAGTTGTCGCCTCAAGTTCCAGCTTGTCGAGTAGCTGCGAATCTCTCCCGATTGGACAGAAACTTTTAGCACGGAACGCGAATGTGAGTGACAATTACGTGATCATCTTGAAAGGCTTTGAGAGTGACATTTGCGACGGTGCTTTCACTTCTGAGCACGCGCACATAGCCGGTTGCCGGTTTATGCGTGCAGGATTTAGGAATGGAAGCACGGGGGTTGGAGTGGGGGTGCACGTGTAGCTATAGGTTTGAAGCCCTTACTGACATGTTCGTTGTGCTGGTAAGAGGTTTAAACGTGGACGTCAAACGGCCCAGTGAAGGCGGTCCGGGATCCTGAGTGGTCGAGCCGATTGGGTTGCGTGCTACACAAACAGTAAGATGGGTAGGACGCGGAGCTTAGCAGACAGGTCCATGTTTGTCCGCTAAAATGACGCTCGTGTCCTTCCAAGTTCTATTCAGCTAAATGGTGAAGAAATATGCGCAATTGCAAGTTGCAAACAAACGGGTTTTGTTTCGTGTACTGCGTGGATTGCGTGCAGCTTGGCCGGTAATCCATCGTCATGGAGTAGAAGGGTGCTAATAATTTTTTATTCTGCCTCTTAAATTGCGCACCCAGGAAAGAGAAGCTACTTATTTTGTGAAATCCACAGATGATGTACTTTTTACAGCGTAATATCACGTCAGATTTACGGTATAAACAAAGGCAAATTAGTATTATCACACTCAACAACGTATATAACCTTCAAAGCAACATACTGTTCCGTAAAGAAGAAGATAATTAAAGGTTTAACCTCGGTTGAATAAATTGGGTGGGGCGTGCAGCCTCGCGCGAAGCCTCTGATGGCCGACTTGTAAATACTGTAATATTCGTGCCATCTGTACTTCCACCGGGTAACAATATTTTCCCTCATTCCAAACAAAGTATTTTGATTTAAAATGAACAGTCATCAGAAATACTTTTTGTTTAAGGGAACAGTTCACCATGCTTGGTAAAAGCACAGAAATGAATATGAAGCTTTAAGGGAACTGCAAGTAATAACTTACAGTTTTTATACACTACACACTTCTACAATATTTAAAACAATTTACGATGGCCACCACTTGCGGAGGTTTTACATTCAAAGGAAAAAGGTCTGCTTTCAAGTACAACCAGGGTGATAGCAGGTGCTGCGTCTGTCTTGCAATGAAGAGCCTGCAAAGACTGTCAAGGGCAGTGGACCGACACCAGGCTCTTGTGTGCTTTATTGAGCCCAAAAGCTACAAAAACAAAGATGCTCGTTATATAGCAACTTAGACGAAAGCTCACGCAAACCATAAGACTTGAAGGTACCAAAGCTGAACAAAACCTCCACGACCATCACGAAGCCCACCATTACAGCCGATTTGCTTCTTCTTCGCGGCAACAACTACCTTTACTCCATCATTGTTGCTATAAGTTTGAGATTCTTTCTTTTTTTGGGCAAGGGATAGATATAGGCAGGGCAGCACGCAATGACGTGTCCCTCGTTCTGAGCAAGTGTTGCCACGATTACAACGAACACGAGTTTGCTTTTTTGCAAATCTTGACCAATTTTTTTACGTGGGCATGCTTGGCTTGACAAACGTGCGTTCGGGATGGCGGGCTGTCAGCGCGAGGTACGCACCCAAGAGCGCTCGGCGTTTTCTTGGTTTTCTAAGGGCCAGGTGGTCGCCGCGAGACCCGCGCTCACTTGGGCAGGCTCGGAAATGTCTTGGCACATCTAACTGTGGGCACGAAAAATTACGATTTGCTATATATCTTCACTGTTAAAAAATCGGGAATGAGTAGGGAATGAGTAAGGAAAGGAGCGCCATCATGAAACAGCGGTAGCGAAACGACGCAAAAGTGGGTATGGCTGAGTTTTTCACGAAGTCCACCATCTTTTTTGTTGGGAATGATAGGGGACGAAAAGACGCGCCTAAGGTGAGGGCAAAGAAAAGCCTTCAGAATAAAAGTCCGATGCCTCATCCCTTAGGTTGTACGGGCTACTCTGTTGTCAACCACTGACTGGAATATCCATTTTTAGAACCACTGGATCTTACACTTGAGCGTGGTAGCCAGTGCCGCTCCCAAAGCACGGGCGAAGACGACCTTCCTTTTAATCCCTAGCTGTAACCCTGGTGTCTACAGCCTGTCAAGAGTAGTTGGCTGATAGGACGCCTTCTTGTTCTACCTTTTGTAACAAGGCTGCCAGAACCGAGGCTCTCCTTATATGTGTGGCTATTGTCAAATGTGGTCTGAGCAACCGCTACAGGGTCAGCTGACATCCGCATATAGAAAATGTAAGCCTGTGCCAATATGCAAGAGCGCAGAAAAAAAGATGACACTAGGGGGGCTAAGAGACCAGGGCAACCCTGGAATTGATTGATGACTTTTGTGTGATCGTCATAGCTGTATTCTGTTTTCAGTAACTACGGCTCGTAAATATAGCCTTGCCTTGACGGCTTCATCCAAGCAATCGGGAATGAGACGATCGTGAAATGAGTACGCAAAGGAAAGGCAGCAGTTTGGAACACTGTGGAGAGCGAAAAATGTATTTAAACCATTTTATTTCAGTCACGTTTACCGTTTTCGGATTGGGGAATTAAGTTGAAAGAAACTCGCGCCCAAAGGGGGATCAAACCCAAGCCTTTTAATATTTCGCAACCGATGCCCTATCGGTTAGGCTATACGGATGACTGTGTTTTGCGACCATTTATATAAGAGTTATGTTATTATAACTTGTATTTTACGCTTGAACGTTATTGAAGGTGCGGCGTTTCGTTGCATCTTGCACCTCCTGTCAGCGAACAAAGTTACATAAAAATCAGCGCATAGAGGTCACGCACGTGTCATGGATACCGGCTGGATTCAAGACAATAAAGTTACGGAATTAGATATGCTCGATACGCCACCCTAGAGGTTAATGCGAATGATCAACATTACATTCCAAAATCGCCTAGAAAACGATCATGTGGACGCTTAAGGACAAAATGCCTATATAAACCGGGCTTCACCCGAGGGCTTGTCCGCGGTTTTTGCGTGCTCGGAATAGTTACAGTGGTCGTAGAAATGGAGTGAGTGTGTTTTTGTCCTTTGCACTTGCAAGTGGGGTAATTGTCTAGCTATAGACCAGCCTCCTGATGTGTTCACCTTGCCCAGGACTACAGAACCCTTTAACCCGTTTTTTCGCGGAACTGAGATAAGTTGTGATAACAACTTTCTTAAAAGGGGTAATTCTGGTAAGGTGTAGTGAAAATGTGTGCGGTCAACAACCCGCATGCCTCACGCCGTCGACCCGAGGTGGGGAACCTGACTGCGCTGTTTGGCCAAGGCCTATCATCGACGCAACCAGACACCGGGTGTGCTTCGGGGTGTAGCCCCGAGGGTCACCACCTCATCAACAGTCTCGTACAGTCAACGGCACCAGAGACATTCGCGTCGGGACAGTGGTGTGGTGAGACGCCGTCGGGACGTTTTCCCGAAACCTTTTTTGTCTGTAACCGTCCACGTGTGACATCCCGTGAAATATTCCCAAGTCTGTTGTTTCGTTCGTGGACGTTAATTTGCGTGGTGGAAATACATGTGACGGAGACGTACGGCGGAGAAAACGAGTAGTTAGGTTCTGGAGCGAGGTGTGGTCACCTGTGTTCCATACACCTTGCACTTATGGTCTTACAGAGCGGGTTTTCGAAGAAAGCAGGAACAGGGAACTCGGTAAAAAATACATTTTATTAAATATATATCACATCCAAGGCTAGAACAAGTGTTAATGCTGGGACATATTTCTTTCTTGCACATTCAACGCGATTTTTATTGTTATTTTTTTCTTGTTCTTTTTGTGTCTGTAAAACTGTGTTTTCTCGTTGTATCCTTATGTACATCAATATACTAGCTTTCGGCGTGCACCGAAGATGCCCCATTGGAGTGAGAATAAAGTCTTGCGAATGTCAGGCAAACGTTGCGACTTTCAAGTAATGGTAAACAAATTCACCTTGAAGTTCACTCTGTTTCTTCGTACAAGGTTGGGGAACCTCTAGGCTGTCTCCGAGGCACCAGAAAACAAAGTGGTTCACCCCTCTTTCATAGGAATCCGTAAAACACGGAAGTGAGATGTGCCTTTACAGGATCAGTTGAATGTTTATTCTCCGCCGATATGAACGCCTACATCGCTATTTATATTTAGTCGGTATGGACTGTCAGACTTACCAACATTAGACACTGTATTGCACCCGCCGGAGCACTCCGTAAACACGACTGAAACCACACCCGCTTGCAAACCACGCGAACAAAACCGAAGCGGTGGCCAGTGAATCGTTTGGTGAACTAACAGTCCGCTGCAGTGAGACCATCTTTTGCGGGGCTTTCTTCTGTGTGTGCTTGGTGACCGAGAACCTGCTGGCGCGTCGCTTTCGCAAATTTGCGACCACAGCGTCCCTGCTCCGTGGAATGTACGGCAGACGGTGGCGTTGCGACGAGCTCAGCTGGCGCCAACTGTCGGCGCTCATTAGCATCGTGATGCACTACTTCGCTTCGCCGCTCTAAGACGGCAGCCCCATCGAAATAGAGGAGGTTATAGAAAAGATATAGGCGCGTTCACGGGCGTGGGAGTCTGCACTACAGCTCGTACCGGAGTTGGTAAAGCACCTGGCACCTCCCGTTGCGGCGACGGAACACCCGTCTCGATTCCTGACGCAGCCGGGTTTTTCTGGCGATATTATTTCCGTGACGGATACGACTTCAGTTCGATCGGTGGACCCTAACTCAAAACACTTTCATGTTAAAATAAAAGAGGGCAAATCAATGAGCCTTTGTATTTTCACTGCTAAGTTGTGCATGTTTTCCACCCTTGCTGAGATCGAAACGAACATTGTTTTCCACTACTCTTCCTTTTTACCAGGTGTTTTTTTTTACATTTAGACCTGCTCGCAGCTCTCCCAGTAGTATTGAAAACATTTTCACTCTAGGACTCCTGATCTTTAAAAAAAACTTTCAGCAAGAGGTTCGTAGCTCGCCCTTAAATTTCTGCTTATTTTTGACTATCGGTACGATCTACCTTCGTTGGGAGCTGCTGTCCTATTCATTTTACGAAGTGTTCGACTTTTATTTTCGTTTTGCCCCTGCTTCAATATTTATTCCCGCAAATATTTTGTCATTGTAAGTGTTTCCTTTTATCATCGTATGTGTATATAGGGTACAGGCGTCCGTGTGCCTGGGACCACAATTTTATGAACGCGCACTGTGGTCACTAAATGTTTGAGTTGAAAAAGGTCGACCTCCGATTGTAATGTTGATATGTACACATTTTGTTAAAGCTCATACTCTTTCCTTGCTACGCCCACACTCATCAGGATGGACACATGAATTGGTACACCCATGCAGGTAACCGTCCTATTATCAACTGTAAATGATCGTCATCGTACACGGGCCATCTGCTGAGGATGTCTCACATCGAAGGCCGAATTGATTTCTTCTTACAAAACCAAGTATATCAATATATTTTTTCGTAATTAGTAATAGGCGCCACCACAGGTTACAAGACTATGTTCACCGGTAATACATCATTGTTACGCCCCTTTGTCAGCGCTCTTAACCGGGCATTGTCGCCGGATGTAAAAGACGATAAAAATAAAGCCACGAGGGGGGCGTGCTTGGTGCGCCCGAACAGCACGGGCAGTTCGCTTCTGGAAAACTAATCGCAGGTACCCTGTTGTGGGCGCTGCGCAGCGACCTCGCGATTTCCAACAGTGGTAACCAGGAAAAAAAGATGTCTCATCCCAGAAACTTTCCCACTCAGGCCATCTTCCGACCGGTAATACCTCGCGACCATGGGGCTTCGCAGTCGTAGAGTTTCACGTGCCCACGTTCTGGCGCAAGAGCCCTCAGGTTTGGTTCGCCCAGGTCGACGCCACCTTCGATCTGCATCCCATTACCTCGAACACTACTCGGTTTCGCAAATTACTTCGCAACCTGCCTCCTGAGGTCGCTCATGAACTGGCTGACGTCCTTAACGCACCTTTGTGCGACACCCGTGCCAGCGTCTTAAGCAGAGTCTTCTGAACCGCCCCACGGAGTCTGCGAACGCGCGCCCCAAGCACCTGCCTACCCTCACAAACTTGTATATCGCCGTCATTCTCAGCTGACAATAGCATGCTGCAGCTCCTGTGCGCGAAGAACGTTGACTCAAACGGTGAGCTTCTAAAGAGCTCTTTCTGCAGTCCACCCGCACCGTCTTAGCTGCAACCCGGGACGTGACCCTCGTCCTCTTTGCGGGCTTCCTGATCGAATCCACGACGCTACTCCTTCCTAAGTCGCTGCCGTCGCTTCAACACTATAGTTCTCAGCCGCGTACCCCTTTAAGACCCTGGTCGATCAGCTCGCCGCTTCCATCGATGCGCTTCGGGCAACCTCTGATTGCAAATGCGGCTCCTACGCCTGTCCTAGCCGTCGTTCCTCTTCCCCTGGCGGTACCTGCTCGCGCAGTCCTCGAAGCTCTCCTATCTGCGGGCACTATCGCACTTTCCAGCACCGCGGCCGTCACTGCTCTTCTCCATGCACTTGTTCCGAAAATGCCACGCGCGATCACTGCCGGTGGTAAGTGACCTTGCCTTTTAACCTGGATGCCTTTTCCTTGTCATGGATCGTATGTGTGGTTTGTGCTTCCCGGTAGGTACGGGTGCTGAGGTCCGGTTACTCTCGCCCACCTTGGGTGACCGCTCTTTTAAGTCACCAGGGCATAAGGTCCGTGCAGCAAACTCCACGGCTATCGCCTGGTATGGTCTACGATCTCTCACCCTTGATCTCTGTCTGTGACAGACGTTACGGTGGGGTTTTATAGTTGTCGCCATCAATAAGCCCATCCTCGGATTCGAATTCCTGACCTATTTCCACTTGGACGTCAGCATGCATCACAGTCGCCTCATCGACAGCAAGACACGCCTTTCCATTTTGCGAGTACCGTCCACTGTCGGCTCCACTGGCATGCGGAAGCTGATTCCCCATCCCTGTACGCAAGTATCCTCGAATAATTTCTTCAGGTTAAGAGGCCTGCAAGCAGCCGCCTAAGCACAGCGCTACCCACCACATCGTCACACGTGGTCCACCAGTCGCAGCTCGGCCACGCCGCCTCTTCGGTGAACGTCTGGAGAGAGGTAAACCGAAGTTGGACCACATGCTAGCATTCAGAATTATCCGCCCATCTTCACCAACCACGCGTCCCCACTGCAGTGGGGACGCGTGGTTGGATGATTACGATTCAGTGGACTGGACAGAAAGTTGATCATGCTGGCGATCCATAGAGAATCTCGCTGCTGGGAAGCTGCATCGGTAGAGGTCAGCGGCGACATGAGAGAATTCGTTTCCTCAAGACGTGCTGTGTCAACAGGGAGAGCACTGAATACATACCGAATAATTACCTTGCGGGAAGCTGCCCGATCATGGTGAATCAAGTAAACGTTGAATCAAGCACACACGCCACGTGAAAACTTGGGAAAGGTAATACAAAAGTTGTTCAAAGCGAAAAAAATCAAACAAAAGGTTCATTAAACATGCGCAGTCCAAAACACACGGGACAGAAAAACAAACACACCGCACGTGTGTGAACTAAAGCTCCTCAAGTGGCTTGTAACATAGCGTAGGTACCGCCAGTGTTTATGTAAGCACTCAGTAACCTTTTACAACGTATTTGCGTGTTGGTTTCGTTGAGTCACAGCTAGCGATATTGATTTAAACGTTACTCAGTCAATGAAATATAACGTCTATGTGCTGAAAGAAGCAAAAATTACAGATACTTTTGTTTGCCTCTGCAAAACATAAATTCATTTCGGAAACTTCTTTTAAGACATCGATTTTGCGCAACTGATACAACCACTTGTTTATTGTGCAAGTTGTAGCTTATTTTGTGTGATGTGTGTAAGTTGTAGCTTATTTTGTGTGATGCTGTAATTTTATTTGCTATGTTCTCACGCATATTTGTTGCCGAAACCGTTCATTCAAACTTACCTTTCGCTGCAAACAAATGAAAGAAAGAGACAATTTTTTTATTTTACGCTTATACAAACTGCAAATCAGTAGAACTATCGGTGGTCTAGATTTGTACAATAAATTTAAAACCCTTTCCAGCTCAAATTTTAAACAGTAAGGAACTGGCGGTCGCCTAGCGACAACCAGACACAAGTGCTAAGGTTCGAACTTGGGCCAGTAGCCTATGTTGCATAGTGGCGTAAAGCAGAGGAGACATTAAATAAGGAAAGAATTTGATCTTTAGGAGCGCGAAATAACGCCTAGGACCTCTTTAGTTGCATTGCACAGCGTAAAACTAAAACCTTTCATGCCATGCCGGGATGGGCATACGTACAACGCCCTCCTCTCATACGGCTGTGTAGATGTAGGGAAAGCCAGGATGCCTGACTAGTCACCTGACATAAAATTCATATTGTTTTCAAATTTTTTTCAATTAAAATGAGTGGACAGCTTTAGTTTACGTCAAAAACAGAATTTGGTAAATCCGTAGAGACGAAGAGAGTTAAGCATAGCTACTCCATTCATCTTCGCTAGCGCAGAACTCCAGCGTCAGTTTTTTACACGACAACCTGATTCCGACAGCAGTATGTTGTTTAACCCCAGAATTTTTGTTTTGTATGAAGCCCAAGGCACTAATCTAGCCAGGAAAATCACGCACTGCTGGCAACTATGCACTGAAAACAACAGAGCAATACATTCATTTGTTTTTATAAAACCTAAAATAAAAAAAACTAAAATTAATTATTTAAGTCTTTAGAGGACGTGGGTAGCGTGTAACTTATGCTCTGGCCTAAATATTTTGTAAGTTTGAGTTTACCTTCTGTATTCTTATCTTATGTGACTCTATTCTCAAACATTTTCAGTGTAAAAACTTTCTACAGTACGAATGTTAAACTTATCGTGGGCTGCAAGCAAAAACACGAACAAACATATATATGCCCCCTAGAGCTCATTTTGCAAATTCGGAGTGACAAAACCATTGAAGCATCTTCAGTCCCTCTCAGCAAGCGCAGAACAAGAGAGTTATACAAGACATGGAATTAATTTTTAACTTTTCGTTACGCGAACATGGACCCATCAATAGATTCAACAAGGAGATCTGGCAATCAATAACGCAAAAGAAGAAGTGAGGAGTGGAGTATATCACTTTTTGTGTTGATCTACGTCAATGCATTGAAACGCACGAATCAGGATGAAGACAACCACCTCGCTGTAAACCCTAACCAACGACTTCCCGTATGTACGCCCCATGCCCTACCAACTATACTACCCATAGAGGTTCTTTGCCACCCCGTTCCCATCTATTTACTATTTACAGGATTGTAATTGTATCCTATGTTTGAGTGCTAGCTATAGCCATGCCCACAACTTGATGTCAAGGGGACTTTATTCGCACGTTCAATAATTACTTGAACGTCAACAATATGTGCGGAGCTACTATACAGCGGATAATCCTGTTATGCTACGTGTTGAACCAAGAATGTCAGAACTGACATGGCAACTGAAGCGTATTCAGGAGGTCGTGGGTTCCAGCTCCACCCTAAGTGCATGTTTTTCTACAGTTTTTTTTTGCAAGAAGATATTTGTACTTCACAACACATTGATTGACTCCATTTCCGTATGGCTTCCATGATGTTTTTAGCTGCTGGATGCTTCCCTTTCTCTGTAAGTTTTGATGTATTTCACTTGCTGTGGGCTAGCCGCTCCACCTATTTCAACAGAAGGGAACCAAATCTTGCGAGACATACATATGGAGTGCAACACGATAAAAAAGTCTTTTTCGATCACAGATCACGAACCAACGTAACCAAATTAGAACTTCCTAACACGTGTGCAGTTCAAAACCCAAGCTATATAAAAAGGGAACACGACGTGTGCAGTCCTGGTGAAAATTTAGTTCGCCACGGCGACAAATGCTGGAGCAGGCGCGTGGTCCAGTAGGGGGGCTGCGGTGGCCGCTGTCGTCGGTTGGTTGCGCGGCTAAAGAGAGTGAAGGGAACTTTCGCTCTTGCTTTCGTAGTGTGGCGGAAAGACAAATGCAGAGGGCGGCCGGTTTCTCTGCGCAGGCACTTCGCTGCAGCGCAGACACTTCGCGCATCACTTTTCTCACCCGCCCCACTTCGAAGGCAAGAGCGAAAGATCCCTCACTCTTTTAGCCGCGCAATAGAAGACAGCGCCCACCGCAACACCCCTGCTGGGCCGCGCGCCGGTTCCAGCATTGGTCGCCGTGGCCTACAAAATTTGGCAAAGGCTGCACGTAAAATACATTTCCTGAAATGGGTCCGAAAAAACGCTAGGTGCAGTGATTGTTTAAATATGCGCTGCGAATGGATTTACAGCGGATTCCTTGTTTTCTTTTCAACGTTGAACCCACACAACTTCCCATGGATAGCTGCTCAATGAGCAGGCAACCATAAACAGAAAGCAACAAGAAAATAGCAGTTTCTCTGTCTGCTTATGAAAACGCTCTATTGATTTTACAAAAACACTCGCTATGGCATCGTTTTCAGGTAACTGGGTTTGTAAATGTTGATTCTGTAAAACTCAGTTTCGTTCCTGTACTTTTTAACAGCGGAGCGGTTGTAGCTGTCCGTCATTCGTGCGGCATCATCAGAAAACCCTCTTTGATAGTTACTCTCACAGCTTACGGCGCAGGTGAGAACGTTCCTTACGTGGAGCCCCAGGTGTTCTCCAGGATTGCGCGTGGCACTCGCAAAAATACCAAGAAAACAGTTCACATGCGCCCGCGTCTCAGGGGGGATAGCAAAAGACAGCACGCCCAAGCAAACGTCCAGTTCGCGAAGACGGTTACCGCCGGTTCTAGCGCGTGCGGATGCGTTCCACTTTGGAAGAATTGTGAAAACCTGCGGACAAAACGACCCCGGCCTGCCAGTGGTGCATAAGGAAAATGACGGTATAGATGGAAGACTACTACTAAAACTACCATGACTAACATGACTACTACCATGACTACTACTACCACAGGGAAAAGCGACGACGGTACACGTAAATAAACAATTTCTAACCTAAGGCAATGCGGGGTGGTCTGTTCTGCTGTGCTTAAAAGATATCCTCCAGCTCCGCTGTGGGTCACGCCTTGCGTGACTTAGCGCAAGCTTCCGCATTTTTTTTCAGTTTTTGCTCTCTGTATCAATAAATGTTTTCAGCTAGAAACTTTTTATAGTGGAAACTTAAAACTTACCTTCAATGGCAAGCACGCCAAAAATAAAAATAAATGCTGCCCCCCTAAATTTCATTCCGTGCATTTTCAGCGACGAAAATATTTAAGCATTATCAGACCTCCCGACCAGCGCACAAGTGCATCCGCCAGTCTTATATGCGGCACGGCTATTATTCTTACCTTTCTGTTATTTACGTACAGCCTATTGTTTTGCTCGAGCAACGCAAATTGGTATCTTTATTTCTTGTGTGTATTGAGATTTTAAATCTTCGAAAGCGAACTTGCCTAGACAACATTTCTTCTGGCGTATTTTAGGTGCATATGGGGTACAATAATTTTAGGATGCATATTATCTATTTGGAAAAACGAGAGTGCAATAAATGTTATTGTAACGAATTTGTAAGGCGACGTGTTTGGTTAGAGAAATAAAGCGATTGTTTTCTCTAATAATTTGTGGACATATTAAGGTCCCCATTTCAAATATGGCGACATTTAATGCCAAAAGATATACACGGATAAAAACAAATTGTTGCATGTCCACGTCTTTGAACTTGTTTGTAATGTGATGTTGATTGACAATACTTCTGCAGCAAAAGAAGCCGTAGCGAACGGCGTGCACGGGGAAGACGATGACGGCGGTAGCTCCCCGAGTAGTGCCTGCTCGCGTGCTCGTAGCATGCAATTACTTCAAGCCCAATCGCTCCCGTTTCTGGATATTTCTGTGCCAGACACGTATGAATTAATGATGTGGAGGAAACTGGCTGCTTACTATTACGCCATGGCGACCGTTGTGCTCTACCAGATCCTTGGGGCTAGCAACGCACGGCCAATGACGACGAAGCAACCCAAGCCGTTCTCGCTACCATTGCAGATGCAGAAACCATCGCCGTACTTGGCAGGACGACTTCTATATTATGTTATGACGTGGCTGAAAGTTTGATCAACATGAGATCCATGTAGATAAACAGCGTCATCAGCGGTAATTCCTATAAGTCCTCTCGCATGATGGCGGTGCCATTTTAAGGCTATTGGCAGTCCCGGTCCGAGTACAGTGTCGACGAATGTTCCTCCTTCAGGGTGGGTAAGCCTGGTCTTTACAGCATTTGTTCCTGCTATGGTGCAATCAGTTCTTCCACCCTAAGATGTGGCTAGCCTTACTTGACATCGGCAAACTGCCAGCCTTGACTCCAGCGGTAGGACTTTAACACAGTTAACCCTTTAGCAGCTTCTTGAATGCCACTTACTAGATGGCAAGGCAGTACGCAGTTTATACACAAGCTAGGGACCCTTCCCTACTACGATCACCGCTGGAACGGTGATGCCAAGATGGAACCTCCCCACTAGTGGTGACAACTAAATCGTTTATCAGCCCCTAAAGGCAGCGCTTCCTCCCACTCAATTTTGCATTTTCAACTCCAATTCATTTTCTCCGACGCCGGCATCAAACACGCATTCTTGGTACTGACTTGCTACAAGCCAGCCGTACACCAGTTCTCTTCGCGACTCGTGGATATGGCGACGAACCGCGCAACACTTGGCGTTCTGATTCTTTCTTGTACTATGGTGATCATACCTCAAGCGCTTCTGATACCTTCGGCCAAAAACATCAACCTCGCAGTTTTCCCGAGGCCTCACACAATAGAGCTACTGGTGAAGCATACTATCTTCACCAAATCTACGCGAAGAGACCCTTGTCTTCTCTGCCGTGTTGTCCCGACAGAACTCGGTATGCATTGCTCGCTCGAGACTTAGAGAACGGGATAGCACGAAGAATTATACCCCTTCTTGTCCAGCAAATAAGCCTTAGCCGTGCATAATACCGACGAAGAACCCCGGTCACTGGACGAGATGCAGGGACTACTGTGCCCCTCCCTCAATGGGCCCACCATGTAGGTGTTCCTTACCGCAATTAAGAGTACACTATACCCAGTCCTCGTACTGCATCTCCACCACAATGCTCCATAATTACGAATGAAAAAGTCCTAGTCTGTGAGCTTACCGAATGATTGATTGATTGATTGATTTATTGATTTGATTGATTGATTGATTGATTGATTGATTGATGATTGATTGATTGATTTGATTGATTGATTGATTGATTGATTGATTGATTGATTGATTGATTGATTGTAGGGTTTAACGCGCCGACGCAACGCAGGCGATGAGGCGCGCCGTAGTGTAGGGCTCCTGTATAATTTTGACCACCTGGTGATCTTTTTCGTGCGCTGAAATGTCATACACACGAACGTTTTCGCTTTTCGCTTCCATCAGAAAAGCGGCCGCCGCGGCCGCGAATCGAACCCGCGACATCCTGCTCAGCAGCGCAACGTCTTAGCCATTCAGCCACCGCGGCGGGTGAGCTTAGCGAATGACGAAAGCTAAAATATGTGTGTCTATCCGGGAGAAACACAGGTTCTGTTACGCTTCACGTTCCTATAAATTCAATTTGTTCCGGTTCAGATTCGGTTCAACCAAATCACGAAACGAAGTTGTTCGCGAGCCGGTTCCGTAGCTTGAACAGATTCGCGAACCAGTTCAACGAGCTTAACTCTTCGGGAACAAAAACTTTTGTAGTTTAAGCCGAGATACGAATAAAATACAATTTTTTTTCTTCAAATCACTGCTTTGTGCCGTCCAGTTGGTGAAATTTCGAATTCATGTTTATTCAATTAGGCGAAATTTTCAGGCAACGCAGCAGCCCGTTTGTTCGCCCAGCCATTACGTTGTCCTAGGAGAAGAAGAAGGAATAACTATTTCCCACCAGTTGCAAAACGGTGTCTTTTTTTCATAGAAAAGGGGTGCTGGCCCTATACCAGAGCATCTATAGCTCTGGTCGCACTTTGGACCCGTCTTATCACCTGTCGATGATCTTCCTTGTACCCAGACTGATCATTGCAGCATTCCACTGCTAAATATTTGGGTTGGGATATTGGGAAATGTTCCAGATGTCGGCGCAGGCCGGCGTAACGACATGGACCAACTTCCCAAAGGCATGTCTGCGAGATTTAGTGATGCCTCTTTTTCCGTTTTGTCAAAGGTTAAAAAGGAATTACACACTCATAACACACTTTAAATTATTTCCTTCTTACGTAACTGCTGTCATTGTGAAGCGAAATTTTTCAACATTGTTGGATGATTGTAATCTTTTCTGGTGAACGTAACGTCCTTGTGGCCACAATAGTGCCGAGCGAGTTACTCAATGTTAGTTCTTTCAAACGAGAAAAGTTGAGTTTGTCGTCATGGTCTATTTAGCGTCCCAAGATAAGTATGTAAGGAGAGGCAGCGCAGAAATATCGCCGACACCGGGCTTCGACACATTCGGCATCTGGCTTGCTACTACGTCAAACGAGGAAATGCTGCCTGTAACCCTATACCAGCACAATGTACAAAAGAACTGACACTTCAGCTTCCACGAGCAGACATCAGGTGGTTCCATCCCCCTGTGAAGAGCAGATTTTTCTGCACAAGAGACTGTAGTCCGAGACACACTAGTTGCAACATTTGAACTTGAACGTCTAGTGCCCAGCGCTGGCACACCTCACAGTTTGAAACATTACAATCTTATCGAATTTCGGCTTTACACTAGAAATTTTGCATTGGCACGTGTTTTGTTTTTCGTGTCTTTTTCTCTCAATAAGGCACCTGAACCTTACGCGTCAGAAGCCAGCGTTTCCTGTCCTCACCGTAATCCACAAAAGATCCTCCTGGTGTGCAGGGTGTGGGGAGATCACGTGGTGAAACGTTATGATAACAGGTTGTCTAAATATATGCACGGGTGGGCTCAAGTTTACGTAAAAGCTCTGGCTTGGCCTGGCCCACGGGACGGGCTTGTGTCGCCCAACTACGTTTTCACCCTTGCTGTGACTGGACCCAGACTGGTCACGGGACGAAATTATAATGCTTTGGCTGGGCCGCCCTGACGCGGTGGATTCGGCCCGGTAAAGTAAAGCAATAGTGAAGTGATCTCAATAATCGCACATAGCGTACTCAATGGGTACACGGCCTAAAATTTCGACCGCGTCGTAGTCGTACGTAGTCTGTCTGCATGCACACTTCTGCAAAAATATTGTAATTATTCCGGCTGTGGATAGTGTATTTTTGTTGTATTTTTTTCCGCTGACTACTTGTAAATGGGGTCTTTACTGGCAAAGAAATATTTTGTTCTCCTAATATTGACTATATTGCATAGGCCGGTCTGCGCGGGTGTTCCCCGTTTGCGTGGTACATAAACACATTTCCGATTACCTTTTCTCCCTCTTTTTTCTTCTTGCTTGTTTCATGGGGTCCGCCTCGATTCTACAAAGCCGAACCCCCTAACGAATAAGCACAATTACTTACTATAGTCAGAGCAAATTGAAATTTTGCGGTGTACTTGTTTTCCCTCACCACGGACTCCAACGTTTCCCCCTGTCCATTCGTCAACGCATGAACATTAGCTCGGTACCAGAGCACATGCACCCTTCCTTCAATCGGGGACGTCACGAAGCCCGGGTAAAGGAGTTCGACAAACGCAACGGCGTTGACTCCCAAACGCGATATACGGACACTGCTCAAACACCCAACAGCACACGCCCCTCCCTAGTTACCATGGGCTCGAACGGACATCACGCCACAGTCGCCACCCATCGAAATCTGCGCGCTCCCTCAGCCGACGTGTTTGCCATCGCCCATGCAACTGGGTTAGTCTACCACACATTAGCATCAACCGTACTTGTCCATCATCACGGCCTCCCAACAAGCCTGTCATCTTTATCAAGGTGGTCTTGCAACACCCCAGGTCGTCCACTTGCTGCAGCACCTTCCCGAATACATTAAAGGTTTGTTCATCTGGACCCCAGGTGATGCTGACCTTGAACAGAATTAGCATGCCGCTGCCCGCGATCTCCTCACCCGGACACTCCCATCAGCAAGGACGGACGCCGCCGGTCCCCCTATATGTCACCATCAAGGGTGGATTCTGCCTACAGCTCTTTCCTGACGCACTACATGAAGACCAGATGAACATACACATTTTTTATACGCAGCTATAGGCTAATTGCGTTGACAGGCTGCTTGTATAAGCTGTTTGAGAAAATTATTAACAGGCGGACAGTGTACTTTTTAAACATCATAATATTTTCAACAATTCCCAGGCAGGCTTTCGGTCACAAAGGTGCACAACTGACAGTCCGGAGGCCTTTGAGCCTCATGCAAGAAATGCATTTTTACATAAGCAGCACTGCATGACTGTCTTCTTTGACATAGAAAAAGCGTATGACACTGCACGGCGTCATGGCATCTTACTAAATCTCTGCTCGTTTGGAATTTGTGGCAATATGCCTAATATTATACAAGACTATCTTTCGTACAGGACATGTGGCGTGCTGCTTGGCAATGTTGTATCGGGAGTGTATACTGAAGAAAATTATGTACCCCCCGGAGGTGTTTTGAGTTGTTCACACTTTACTGTCAAAATAAACTCTAGGAAAGTTTTGCCCGCTCACTCTTTTATTCTGTCTATGTGGATGACGTTCAAGTAATCTTTAAATCATGCAATTTGGCCATCTGTGAGAGACAAACTCTGCTAGCAGTAACCAGCCTCCCCTCATAGGCAAATGAGAATGGTTGTAAGTTTAAGGGAGGCAAGAGCACCAGTGTGCTGTTTTCTAAACTCCGAGGCGTGCGGCCGGACCCATGTGTGAGTCTTGACGGAAGAATCATCCCAGAAAAGAAAGAGCATACGTTTTTGGGTGGGCTGCTGGATGAGAAATTATCTTTCATACCTCGCGTAAAAAACTAAAATTGACATGTATAAAAGCACCTTACGTTCTTGAGATTCTCTCTCGTCATTCGTATGGCAAAGGTAGGTCTTGCCTATTGAAAATCTTTAACAGCCTTATCAGGTCGAGAATTGATTATGGTAGTGTGGTATACCAGTCAGCCCCAAAGGATGCACTGAAACTGCTTTATCCTTTTTATTAGCTATGTCTGCGATTGGCAACTGGTGCTTTCCGTACCAGCCCAATAGAAAGTTTATACAGGGTGTCCCAGTTATCACCCACAAATCTGTAAAAAAGAGCAATGGTGTTACCCGAAGAAAACCTAGTGCATAATGTTTGCAGTACTGTTGATAGATGGACAGTAATTTTGTAAGTAATGAAACTTAACTAATCACTTGTAATTAATTATCTAACACAAGAACTACAGTCCTAATCCCTGAAGTGTCAATTAGGCATTCGTACGTACCAACGATGGGCATCTAAGTGCGGTATTTTCAGCGACTAATTGCGTACCCGTTTATTCTGACTGATAAAAGAAACCCAAGAAATATAAAAAATACCACGTGACGGTGCTTCCGCGTGCATTGTAAAGCAGCGTCCACAAATAGGCTGATTGAAAGCAACTGCTTTGCCTATCACCGACCGGAAGAGACAGCGCATCACCTTGATAATGGCAAGCATGAAAGGAGCAGCAACAGCAAGATTCGCTGGGTGCGTGCGCAGATAAGGCACAAACTGGGTCGCGATTTCTACTTTCTTTCTTTTGTTTATTTCATTCTTGTTAACTCCGAGACAGCCTGTTTGAGGGCATTGCTTTACGATGCACGCGGATGCGCAGTCACGTGGTATTTTTTATATTTCGCAGAATTTCTTGATGAGGCAGAATAAATGGGTACAAAATTAGTTCGTCACTGAAAATACTGCAGTTAGATGCTCCTGGTGGGTACCTACAAGTGCCTCATTGACATTCTAGTGATTAAGGCAGTACTTATTGAGTTAGATAATCATTGCAATTTATTATTTAAGTCTCATTAACGAAAAAAGGGCTGCCCGCTTCTCCACAGTACTGCAAATGTTATGCAATAGGTTTTCTTCGAGTACGCCATTTCTCTTTTTTTAAAGCTTGTCGCATGATAGCTGGGACACCATGTAGGTTGAATCAGATATGTGGTCACTGGAAAATCAACGTGCCTACACAGCCTTGCTATACGCAGTAAAAACAACCTCAATCGTAAAGCATCAATCCAACATCTTAATACATGACACATCCACTGTATAATTTTTCCACTTTCGCAGCCTTACACGATCACCGTGAACACTCTAGCCCTTTGGAAGCTAGCGCCATTGGTATGTGGCGTGTCTTTTATAAAATAGACAAGAACAAAGCACCTTGTGGCTTGATCCGTCAACATTTCCTAACCATTCAACATCACTAACAATGCACAGACTTCTACACAGAAGCCTCCAAAACAAACTCCGCAGTATCATATGCTGTGCATGGACTGAACCGGTCCGTTTCAAAAATGGTAAACACTAACACCAGCATTTTCACAGGTGAAGCCCAAGGTATTGCGATAGGTGTAGAACACTTATACCAAAACAAAATAGTTTGCTCATCATATACACCGATTCGCTGAGTATAGTGACAGCCCTATCATTAGCGAAGCCCCATATAAATAGTGTTGAACTCTCTCATAAACGCTTTATGTCAGCATACTCGATGCGGCTCAAAATCGTAGTCTGCTGGTTTCCTGGCCATTGCGCAATAGCAGTAAATGATACTGCTGATAGCCCTCCTGCGCTGCCCAGGGGCGCTGCGCAAGCGGCTTCCGGGCAGCACTTCCGGGTAGTACAAAGCTGCGCGGATCCCATAGGTATGGTGTACTATAATGTAGAGGTGTGTCGTCCAGGGAGAAAACCAATGGAACGAGAGGGTCCTTTTTGCGATGAAAAATTGTAGGTGGCGGTGGCTGCAACAGGAGTTCCCAGGCGCCGGCCCGCCGGCGCCGTGCTGCTTGGTGTGCGTGCTTGCTCCGCGGGTTGGTAGCAGACGACACGCGGGCTCCTTTTCACTTTGATTGTTCCGAAAAGTGCTCTTCCCTGTTGTTTGACATGTTTTACAAAACGCGATGCAATAAAATGGAAAAATAAGACTATTTAGTGTTATAAATGAATAAAAATAGTCACAGGCGATGAACAGACGATACTTGTAGAGCTGACCTGTCACATTTGCTTATTGTCGTCTGCGGCTGCGTATCTGCGTCGTCGTTCTAATGCAAGAAACTTACAGCCGTTTCGCGCATCGTTTTATCGTTGGACATTCAACATAGTGTGTGAAAAAGTCTCGGGAATGTGATTTGTGCATGCAATGATGGAGAGGCGTCGGGATACAAGAGGGACAACTTTTGCTTTGTGCCGCTCTGCAACAGCGGACTGCGATCATGCAACAAGAAAAGGTCGCTTTTTCGGGTGCCAATGGAGCACGATCGCCGTGAATTGTGTTCCAGGCATATGCGATTTTTCGAACCTTGGCTGGCGACTCGCAGGTGTCGTGAAATTCACTAGCAACCAACCGTGAAATGCGCCACAACTACCGCCCATGTGAATCCGGCTGCCGCCGTGGTGATATCCGTGCCTTACTCTTGAAACGCGACAACAAAAATAAGGCGTGCGGAAATTGCCGTACTCGCTCTGCGGCGCGCGCCCCGTCACGCATCCCGAACTCTCACACCCTCCTTGCCACCGCTTCCTGCCTTTGCATATTATTTTCTCTCCCCGTTCCACTTTTAACTTCTCCTCCTGCGTCCTCATCTCTTACATACTTTTCTTACAGCACAACCCGCGCTAATCAAGCAATCCGCCAGCACCCGGTCGACGCGTGCGGTATCGGAGCGCGTTGGCGATCCACGACGCCTCACTTCGTTGCCGGGCTCGCGTACTCACAAGGCCCGTAGTCGGGCCGCGAGGCGGTTATCCCTGCATTGAAACTCAGTCAAAGCAATCTTCCAGGCAAGTCGCTCAATATAAGTGCATAGTTCGTGAAATGCAAAGAAAATGGTTCAGAAAGCACGGCACTGCATTTCAATGTCACCCACCAGAACGCTCTATCAGAGCTCGTACTGCTCGTACAGCGAGCATCGAGCAACACCCGCGAAGCAGCGACCGCTGCGGCCGCCGCTGCCGCCAGGAGCGCTGCCTACAACAGGAGTTCCTCAGCCGGAATTTTCATCGCAAAAGGGACCCCCCCTCCCCGGCCCCGAACGACACACCTTTCCCTTCTAGTACACTGTACCATAGGATCCCGTGTTGACAGAAGCAAACTGAGCTCGACGCTCCCGATTATTTTGCGACGTGGTCACCAGGGGCCGAATTCTCTAAAACGACGGGGCGTCGCTTTAAAACAACGGGTAGCGCCATGCAAATGCATGTGTTCGGGGGTTGGGGCCGTCGTTTTGGTGTGTTTTGTATAGGGACTGAACCGCAGAAAAGCAGTGTGGCAAGGGCGCGAAGTGACACCCACTGCCCCCCGTCGTTTCGCTCGTAGCTTCGCGCCCTTGCCACACTGCTTTTCTGCGGCTCAGTCCCTGTGCAAAACACCTCAAAGCCGACGGCCCCAACCCCAGAACACATGCATTTGCATGCGCTACCCCGTCGTTTCGAAGCGACGCCCGTTTCTTAGGAATCGGCCCCAGCTCACCCTGAACGTCCGGTCTATTTCAGCGATCAACTTCGCAGTAGCGGAAAAAGCTTTGCATCGCTAAACACGTTTAAGGCGCAACCACATGCGACGTTTTGGTCGCGTTTGGAGACCGTTCGCGGGGACGCGCGTTCAGCGCGCGCCACCAAATACACAGCAGCGCGCTCGGAGCGCCGGTGTCTGCGCATCCCAGATTTTCGGTCCGTTTTCGGCGTCTGCGCCGGATGTTGCTATCCTCAATTTCCGGTCCCCCTCCGCACGCAACATGGCGGCTCTTTATTTGGCGGCTCTTTAGCACTTTATTTAATAGAACATCAATTTAACGTGTTTTGTTCGTTGAAGTTTTCATTATTCTTCAGTTTATTAGGAATGACTTAAACAGAACGATGCTGCCTTTACCAATGTAAGTCTAGCAAATGGGATCGGAGAAGCGCTCTTCGCGCGTCCCTTGTGGTTGCTCGCCCTCTCCAACGCCCGTTCCGCGTCGGCGCCAGGCGCCGCAGACGGCCGCAAGACGCGACCAAAACGTTGCATGTGGTTTCGCCTTTACAGCGCCGACGAAAGTGCCGGGACCGTGACGGCGTCTGCTACTCGCAGGTTCACCGATCGATGGTCATACGAAGTGAAATTTTAAGTAAAATTTCTAGTTTAAACTAATACTCTATGTGGCAAAGACTTCTAAAAAACAGCCGATTAAAAAAGAAGAGTGACGCAATCGGCGATGATCGCGCTTTAAAAAGCCAGCGAGTCTGGCGGACCGCAGGCTCGCCTGCTGCGGTGCGCCGCTCTTTTGCGTACCTGCACACTATGCGTGCACTTTCATTAAACAGTGCTCGTTTGCGTCGCCGTTACGAATACATGCTGCAGCGTTAGCTTGCCGTTTTGTTGCGTGTCTCAGTGACAAAATTCTGCGACCGTCAGAAGCGTAAAATCAGTTTTGCGATTCCGAAATTAGTGGCCGGAAAACAAAGTGGTCGGGCGAACTAAGAGGCCGCTCGCTTGCTTGTTGCTCTCACTTTACTTAATTACCTCTTGCAGCATACATTCCCAGTTCGCACTTAATAGCCAGAATGAGGGTCAGCAACGGCCGGTTCCATGCAGCCGACACGGCGGAGGGCTGAACGGCAATCGGGGGGGGGGGGGGGGGTTTTGGGGGGGGGGCAGGTTGAGAACGGAGGGGGGTTTGAATGCAACGAGCAAAAATTCTGGAATTTAACCATTTTTGACAATAATCTGGTGAACGAAGGTGCTGAAGATGGAGGGAGGGGCAATACAATGGAGGACGAATTGTGTGTGTCTTGTCCGCTGTCTAAATCCATTGGAAGTCGAAACTGGCGTGTCGGAGTTCAGAATCGACGGCCCCTGCACTAGGAAACCAACACAGTCAGTGATGATCGTATATAAATATTCGGGGCCCCGCGCCGTGTATGCGGCTGTGTTATGTTATGCTGTGTTATGTGATCTTATAGGAGTACACATCTCTGCAGGCAGCGGGCGTGTGATTTGGTGCGTGTTTTGCGTCCTTTAATAGCGCTTAATTTGTTTATTTAAGTGGCGCTATTGCCCCACCTACTCGCTTGTATGCATGTACCCTGCCGTTCGGAAATCGTGTGGCGTAAAACGTTACGCAAGAATCATTTAGTTTGCGAAAATACCAAACAAAATTTCCATTCGTTTCAAAGGCGTTGCCAGGCCAGCAGTGTCAGCTGAGTCGGCTGCGCAATTCTTGCGTTCGCTTGCATGCTCCCGATGAAGCAACTTTTTGCAGTTACCTCAGGATGTAAGATGTGCAGCGTTCCGTGTTTATGCTACTCGTGAAAATTTCTTTGTCGACGCACGCAAGAAGAAAAAACTAACTGTCGTCAAACAGTTAAACCACCCGACCTGGCGATACTGTCCCACGCCGCGACCACGCGACAGCTCGCTCAAAAGAAAGCCGACAAATCGGCTTCTGTTAGCGGATATTATTTTGTTTAGCCTCTGCATGCTCCTTTAAGGGCTATTTCATACAGTATGCAGTCATTTAAACACGCCACAAAGCGCCACAACCAAATTTCACCCTGGCTTGTAACTGAAAACAGATGGAGGGCGGCGAGGGTCGGCTGCTTTTGTACTACCCAGAGGCGTCGGCCGCTAGGTGCACTGCATGTCGCCAAAACTCCAGCGCAGGAGGCCTATAGAGAGGCAGCTGCTGCTGCTCTTCGTGGGAATGTTGGCATTATATCAGTGCCTTACTGCGACCTGAAATCGATCATCAAAAGAAAACACAGGGAACGCTGTCAGAAACACTGGGACACGCAAACGGAAACAAAGTTGATGCAATTAAACCACTAATAGGCAGACACACAATAAAAAATTACACAGGTCAGTAGAAGTCACTCTTTGTAGTTTAAGAATAGGGCACACGCATGGCGCACATGGATACCTTTTGAACGGAACACCACGGCCAAGATGTGATAAATGTGGAGGATTTTTCTCTGTACTCCATATCCTAGTTGAATGTAGTGTACTCGAAAGACAAAGACAGAGACACTTCGCTAATCTGTACACACAACACATACCACTACACTCGGTCCACTTTTTCTCGGTTAAATTAATAATCAGTTACAAAAACGGTTTAGACTACTTGGCGGAGGTTGATGTTTTAATGAAAATTTCTTTTCGCACATGAGCGCAGCTTGTCCTTCAATAATGAGGACACTGCTGAGGTACTTATACATGACACTCAGGGACTCATCCTTTTTTGCTAGGCGAAAATTATCCCCGAGGCACCCTGATTTTTAGCCGGAAAGACCGAATCTTTTTCTACTCTATCAACTGGTTTTATTCACTTGTTACTGACAATCAGTGGCCATGTACACCAATTTTGCATAACCATCTTTTGACGAAAGCATGCCGCATATAAATAACCTAAGACATCGACACAGCCTTGCTTTGTTGCTCTTTTTCCTAGAAGACATTGCGCCATTAAACAAAATCCATCATCATATAAGAGGAAAAAGGCTCTTTCAAAGCTAAGGAAAAAGGAAGTAAAGCGTATTTTTACAGGAACGGTTCTGCCTACTATTCTGCGGACCAAGCTGGTAGTTAACAGCAATGTAACTATTTTGTGGGAAAGACATTAGAGAATCTTATTTTTCTTAATTTTGGCATTTTTAAAATAATGCTTTGTTTGGACAGTTTAGAAAGCTTTTGAGCGTGCCTATAAAAACGTCGTCTTCATAGTGTACCGGTGCACCCACCGTCTGCTACAGTTTAACGAAGCTTGTTGCTGCGCAATTTGGTTCATACTTAAGAAGAATAGAAAACGTGACGTTAAATAGTCGCGGATGAAGAGAAGATGCGACAAATACAGGCGCCAGTACCTGCGGTATCTTGCCTTCGTTGAAGTACGCTTTGTTTCTTTTTTTTGGTAGCTACAAGTTTCGCGGAGGTATATTACTCGCTATTTGTATATACGCTATTTGTCAGATTATACAGCTCCTTTTACATTTTGTAATACCTCTTAAGACACAACCCAGTTTGTATTCACCAATTTATAAAACGGAGTCCCATTCGTGGCAAGCAGTGCGCCAAAAGTTTCGTTTCTAGAAGAACTGCGAGCTGGACTTGTTGGTAAATGTTCATGTTGGGAAAAGCGTTCCGACGACGAAGACAAGCAAGTACACGGGACAAAGCGCTTTTTCCCGTGTCCTTGCTTGTCCTCGTCGTCGTAGCGCTTTTCCCATGATGTAGCGTTTTTCTAGCGGCCAGATGCATGTATGTCCCTATATTTATTTTCGCGCTCTGCAAACCGATCCTTAACGAACCTTTGCCGTACGCTCCCTTAATTCCGTCTTGTCCGGGATACCCAGCAGGTGCTGTCGAAATGCTCCATCAACCCGTGCGCAGAAATTTCGCAATGTACGCGAAGCAGAGCCAAACAGGCCCAAAACAGCTATCGCTAAAGCAGATGACGAAGCCGTCCTGCCGATTTACCCGCCGCTGCGAGCAATCACCTGCGTGCGAGGAAAGCTGGGTACTAGCGCCCTATCGCCCCGCATCTACTCTGTTCTCCGTGAGTGAAAAGCGCCCTCCCCATCCCCTGCCGCATTGAAAGTTTCTAGTCCCGCACGCCACGAAAGAACTGTTCGCGGGTAGAGGTAGAAAGCTTTGCTTTAAAACCGTTTAAGAAAACAATTGTCATGCCAAGCCCAACCCAAAAGCGGGGGTCATCCCGTACACCCCCACGGCAACATAAATTACAGGGGAAGCTTTCTCTCTAGTATACTTACTAAGAAACTCTATGGCAGTGATGTGAAATGTGGCCAACACTATTCCACCTAAAGCAGATTGGCTGACCGTCTGGAGTCCGCCATTCGGCTGGGATGCGGTAGAAAACGTAGACTAATGGTTTCCAACTTCGGCTGCTCCTGTAGTGTCAAGTGAGAGGGCAGGCTTGACGAATCACCAGGGGGTAAAACATCTGGCGAATGAGCGCTTGAATAGCCGATACAGTAGCACCACTTGAATCCGCCACATGATGTAGCAGCGCGGTCGTTGCGTTCATGTCATGTTCCCTCCGGACAACTCACCTCAGAGGAGCGGGCGCCGATGAAATCTGGGCCTGGACTCGTACGTCTTCACAGGACGAGGTAGCAGCTATGGCTTCCATGTATCGAAGCCACGCTGACGTAGCTCTTTGTCAGAAAGGATTGACAAATTTTTGCTTTCGCAATTAGTTCGAAAATCAAAGAAACATTGTGGCCTGCAGGTGCTTAAATGAATCACTTGAGGGGTTTACATGGTTTTTCAGGTGCAAAAGAAAGTACTTTTGCATCGAAGCGGTGATTATCAAACCTGACGATGTATTGCAAACAGGAGATGGTACATTCACGAAGTCGTACAACACCAACACTACAACCGTTATCATTGGATTGGCCAAACAATCCTCTTTCCGGTACTGGTCGTCTCTTTTATCTTCGTTTAGCCACAGACTCACGAACGGCAGACACAGAAAGACGTGATTCTGAAGCGCGAATGGCCTTCCGGTTGCCGAGCGCTGAAACCTGATGAAACGGCCCTCCTGATTGGGCGTCGCTGCGGCAATGCAAGATGGCGGCCGCCTGAAATGCGTAGTGCACGTTTCAGAGTTCATTTTTGCTGCTTCGCTCGGCCAAGTTTCTGTTCAAGTCATTTCATCTGCTGTGGTATTTGACGCGGACATTATCGAGATGGGCATGCCTGAGATTACAAGCCAGATTACGGGAAGTTACGTGGCTCGAAAGGCGGATGTCATCAAACGCTTCGTGGTGCGCGTTACTTTACCCCAGAGGGTGAAACGCGGTTTGCGCGCTTGTGATAGCTGTTCGCGAAGTGAAATTTTGGTCGGATTTGCGCTGCTTATATTCTAAAATGGCCGATGCGTCAAAAGCTGCGGCGCCCATAAGGTAGTCGCTTCGCGTTGGAGCATTGCCTGACATCGCAGCCGGATACGATTCAACGCCCGTAGTTGTAATTAATTCCTGTGACATTAGATTTAATCTTAAAAGCGACCTGAAGGGCTATTTCAGGGATAATGAAAGTATGACATGTCCCGGTATATGAGCGCCGCGATGCGGGTGAGCCATATCTCTGTCTTGCGCAACGTTTCCCGTGCACTTCGAGTAGCCATTCAAACAGGTCGGAGTTGGGAATAAAAATGTGTGGACGGCGTTAAAAATCTACCTTACTTTCGTGGTATTTAACAAATTGACTTTGTAGGGAAATTATTATGACCAATGCATGCATCTATAGTTTAGTATATATTGGTTGTGCTGCGAGGAAGACTGGATCACCTGAATTTCAAGAGTACTAAAAAATGTGCATGCATTAAAATTTGGGTTACGCAGAATATTATACCAAGTTGCTGCTCCATGCAAGGTTATAATTAAAGCATAAAAGAAGTCAAAACTCAGTTTTTAAATTAAAGTAAAAAAAGTATGCTTCACTTCTTGCCATGGTCACAACACTTCAGAGGGAAGTTGTCCAGTGCAATACAGGCAACCAGTTGACCTACTTTGCATTTAAAGCTATCTCCCCCCGTTTGGTCCGCAAACTGGGCTATGTACTCTTCACTCAGGAGCTGAACATGTTCTATGGAAAGAAAAAAGCTGCAAAGGGCACTCCAGTTTCCAGGCAAGGCACCACAGAAGCCCCTTGTTCAAAAGGAGACGAAAGTCTACAACCCTGGCGACTTTTCATGAATGATATCTATGTTGAAACCTCGGAAGCCGTTTTCTCAAAACGGTTTTTTTTTGCCATGTACGTCGTTTGTTCCAGTGATTTCTTCGTGACCGCTAGGTATACTTTGATTCCGTTCTTTGCGTTACATTCCTTGATAAACAGCTGCGGTCGTGACACTCTTGGTTTTTCAGGTTTACTTTTTTAGAATTTGTATTCATGTAGTCGTTCATGTTCTATATGCCTTTTGTGCATTCACTTCTAAATGCTCAGAACTACAAAAATGTGTTTTAGTAAACAAATATTACTGTCACGACCACATCCACTCATTTGGGAATTAAAAAAAAACACTTCGAACAACTCCCCTACCATGTTTTATAGGCCGCATAAGCTCGGTACAAAGTGAACAAAAAGAAACTTTTATAAATCAAAAAGTTTTCAAAATATCGCTTTGAAATTATTATGCTGCTATAACACAGGTATTTCCAATTGCTGGCTGTACCAATTGTCATCAAAATCTACGAAGAAATAAAAACGTTGATTTTGAAAGCCACGTCCCCCCTTGATTATTCGATATTCGATTCGACATTCGAAGCTAGATATTCGTATTCGATTCGTATTCGAAAAATTTGATATTGGCGCACCGCTACTAATGGGAGAATAAAATACCGCAAAACTTTCCATGGCAAACCCAAGCGTGGGGCATGGCAGGCTTGCTTCACTAAAGCAAATGCACGGGCGCTACCGTCATCTACATCTACACGAAAAAGTTTTCCTCTATATACATTTATATTTGCTGGCTTCTGAGCCCCTGAATATAAAAACATCTGCGCCGAAATTTTATGCAGTAACTTGGGAACGAATGCGGCATTTCAAAGTCAAAATTGTCCCTTTGGATTCGCGTGAAGCCTACCACAATGCATGAGGTCTCGCTGCAAAAAAGCGGACGAAACTGTCAATTCAGAGTAGCATCAAAACAGCCGCTTAGCGACAACATTCCTTCAAGTATTAGAAGGTTTTGTTTGCGCTTTAAACGTTCGTTCGTGGACACATGATATTGTTATTTCACAGGGCGTTTTCGGGGAACAGCTGTTCTATTGCACGTGGATTATATATATATATATATATATATATATATATATATATATATATAATATATAATATATATAAAGCTTAGCAGTGGATTGCTTGAGGTCACAACGAGTCATTGTTTTCGTTTCAAAGCGGCCTTCACAGGACAGTGACATTGTTATCGCAAAGTGTGTTTTACAGCACTCTATTTTAAGAAATGTTCTTTTTTTTGAGGCGGTGTCTCAACAGACAAAAGTAATGCAATGCTACATCTAGAATTTCTTTTTAGCAACTGAAATCCGCAATAAGATGTGCTAAGGAAAAGCACACCTGGGGCATTTCGTACGCAGAAAAACGGATTAATAAATGCGCACCTAGAAATACCAGCAAAGCCCAAAAATTACGGGACTGTTTTTCAAGTGATTTGGGAGTTCCATGTTGTTTTAATTGCTAACTCTTGGTGCTAGAGACTTTTTACTACACTTGATAAGTTCGCTTCTAATGGGGCAATGAACTGCGATTGCCAGGAAGAGGCACGGGCGGACTAGAGAATATTTTTGCATAACAATGACAATCTAGAGCTCGTCCAGGAATTCCCACACATGCTTTTTTAAAATGATGTATAGCACCCAAGAGAAGCCGAAGTTCGCAGTGAAGCGTACACGCAATGTTTTTCAGGCGATTTACCAGGTACGTTCATATTAGAAAATCGAATAGACTTATGATTTGTCCGACCCTAATTTTCAAAACAAATAACGTTAAGGAGATGCTGCTTTTACGCGTAATTTACAAAATGATTAGTTTTTCTTGAAGGACGAATATTATTTACAATGAGCACCTGTCACATCACCAAGCCGAAAAAGCTGGAAAACTAACGACATATGTGCAAAAATTCAGACACGCTTCCCCTAAGGGTCAGCACTCTCACAACCTCCTCTCTTAATTGTGAGGTTTTTGCAGCCATATTTCACTATGATTAGCGAAACAAATTCCGGTATTTATTCTCATACAATTTTCTTGTTTCTGTGCGCCTATGTTTATTTTACTACAGCGAATAATTGGATTAACTTTGTCATTAATTTTTGTGTTTGTTCAGTGGGGTGCATGCAATTGGTTTATTTGTGTAATTTTTTTGTCGTGTTGGCTTTGTTTTAGGGAGACTTTGTGTCAGTCTTCTCTTCGTGTTTTGAGGGTCGTGTATAATACGCTTTTATTTTCTGGTAGTTCATTTTGATTATTTTTTCTTTGTCTTCTTTCCTATTGTTGTTTAAATTTTCCTTCGATCGATTATCTCCATTTAACGAATCAATGCGTTGACGTCGCTAAAATGCATTTTTTGCAAACGAAGGGCGTTACACGGCTTGTCTGTATTCAGGATTTTGGGGTCGTCGCCTTAAGATCCCCCTTGTGAAAAAGACCGTTGTCCTCGTTGTCATTGTTGTTGTTGTTGTTGTTCTTGCTGTTGTCGTCGTCATCGTCGTCGTCGTCATTGTTGTTGTTGTTGTTGTTGTTGTTGATGTTGTCCTTGTTGTTGTTATTGTCGTTTGACCGTTGTCGTCGTTGTCATTATCGTTGTTGCTGTTGTTGTTGTTGTTGTTCTTGCTGTTGTCGTCGTCATCGTCGTCATCGTCATCGTCATTGTTGTTGTTGTTGCTGTTGTCCTTGTTGTTGTTATTGTTGTTTGATTTCTTAAATGCGGAGCATTTCTTAGGCTCGCCTGCTCCTGCGTCGTTGATGGCGGCGCCGTCCACACGCTCACTGCGCATGCGCAACACCCACAGCTCCACGATACTACACTATAAAAAAAAAGAAATAGCGGCGCCCGGTTTCGATCCCACGACTCTCTGGCCGCAATGGGAGGCACGCGGTGCTCTGCCCACTACGCTACAAATCCGGGACAGGAGCAAGTGCTACGAACGCGCCTTATGTCCTTGACTCATTCAAACTACGTCAAGAAGCTACTGATACAACGAAGCCACGCGAAGCTGAAAGTCAACGGAAACGACGAACTGAAAACTTTAGAGGGTGATGCTGAATTTCCCGTGGGAAAGCACTGGCGGGAAGCGCCACGCGCCTTGCAGCTCAACCAGCCCCGTCCGCAGCGCCTCTAATGCTGATTGTGGCAGGATGCCCCTAGGGATTGGCCAACCAAAGAATTCATCACGAGAGAGGTTCGCGTTCAACCACCGTCGTCATCTTCCCGTAGGGGAACCACCGAAGAAGAAGAAGAACGAGAAGACAAAGCTGCGAAGAGGAGGGCGTGTACATTGCTCTCAGCCGGTGCACCAATGTCAACAACCTTTACCTCACCAAAGCTAACGGAGACTACCGATTCTACCACAGAGACAACATCGACAAGAACATGATGGACGAGTTTCGGAGCCTCGAGAACCACCGCCTACTCACCGTAACACAACAGCACTTGCGTGCCTTTGCCACGGTGTGGACCCGGACGCGGAATTCCCTCTGGCGCTAGTAAAAACCAGATCATTACACATAACGGCAACACAATGGAACCACACGGAACCGCCACGATGCTTCGCATCCTCATCAGGGTTCCCCACGGGAATATGGTGTAATTTTTTTCATTTGATTTGTTTTTATTCTTGCGCGAAAAAAACAACAAACAAATCACTTTCCCGCAAAGGAAGCAGGGAAAAAAGCCGTAAAAACAGCTTGACTAGCCCCAGCCCCCCGGTGCAGACAGGCGGCTGTTGTTGTTGTTGTTGTTGTTGTCCGGTACACAGTATGCCCACTAATGCGAAGAGTAAGAAACAAACACATTTGACCTCGCATGCGACTTGAACATGGTTCAAACCAGCGGAGACCACTGCCTTAGCACTGGGCTATCTCCGGACACTTTTGGAGGGAGAAAAACTAAGCCTCTGCGTGCCGCGTAACAAAATAACGCAACAGCATCGTAGCAGAACCGGAGCACTGTGGCGGGGCAGAACTCTACATTGTGGATGCTCCTGTGTGTGCTACCAGTTGGCCTCTCAAGTATTTAGAGTCAAGAGACTAAGAAACAAAAGCGAATAAAAAAACCAAAAAGCAATGTACCAGTAAAGCAGCCGTTAAAACGTATCTTTTGGTTTTCACCTTCGGACAATGTAAGCAAACCTCAGCGCCCCAGGGTTCTTTTCGGGTTTATATTTTAGGGGCATACTGATTTGCGTCTGCATTTTCGTAGGGCGGCGTATCACAAACATGTTTCCTTTAGTGTATTTTGAAAGAACTTTTTTATTTTTTATTTCTTTTCACTTCATATATCTTCATTAACGTCATTATAACAATTAAATAGCCTAACATTACAACTGAAGCATTTTGCGCGAATTCAAGGTGTTAAACGGCTGGCCCGCTTGCAAAACGTTTTATTTTGTTTCGTTGTGTTCTGCGGATAGATATTTGCGTCTCCATTTTGTGAAGGAGGCGCATAACAGGCATATCTGTTATTTTGTTACAGACAACAACCCGCCGCTGTGGCTGAGTGGCTAAGGCGTTGCGCTGCTGAGCACAAGGTCGCGGGTTGGATTCCCGGCCCCAGCGGCCGCTTTTCTGAGGGCGCCAAAAGAAAAAAAACGCCCATGTGGGAAAAGGGCCCCAAAGCCCATTTTTAAATTTTTCCCCCCAAGGCGGAAAAAATGTTTCCCGTTTGGCCCGGTTTTAAAACCCTTTGTTGAAAACAAACCTTAAATTTTTTAGGCTTTGAAAAAACCCGGCCCTTTTTCGGCCCTTTCTTTCCCTTTTTGGGGGGTTCAATGCAATTCCCCAAAAGGAAAAAACCAAAGTCCTTTTCCTTTTTACCCCCCTTTTGGGGAGGGTTTGCCGCTGAAATTTTAATTGCCCCAAACGGACAAAAAAAATTAAACCAAAATTTGTACCCCCCGTTCCCGGGGTTTTTCCCTTTTATTTGGGACCCTTTTAACCTGGGTTTTAAAATTCGGAAAAGCAGTTGGGTTTGGTTTGGTTTTTGTACAAACAACCTCCCCGGAAATTTTTCTTTGGGCCGAAAATATCCAGAACGGAAACCAAGGGCCCCCTTAAATTTAAAGTTGCAAGGGAAGCAAAAAACCCCAATTTTCGTTTTTGGGGGCCCGGGGGGTTAAAAAGGGAAAAAACCCCGAAAACCTTGGAAATAATAACAAACCAACAAAAAATTTTTTAATCCCAATTGTTTCCCGGTTTTTTTTTGGGGAATTCCCTTCATTCTTTTTTCCCCCTTTCAAACTTTTGGGAGCGATTCCTTTTAAAAAACAAAATAACCATGGGTGTAACCTGGCCAGGATTTTCTTTGGGGGAATTTTTAAAAAAGGGCCTTTTTAAAAGGGCCTTTTTAGATTTTCGAACCCGGAAAAAATATTTTCCATGGCCCCCTTGTTCCTTTGGTTTTTTTTTCAAACCTTTTTTTCATGAAACCTTTGTTTTTTGGCTCCGGGCTTTGGGGTGGGAAAAAAATGGAATTTTCCCCCAACCCAAAAAAAGTTTTTCTAAATACCCCTTTTAAACTACCGTAAAAATTGTCGGGCAAAAAATTAAAAACAAAATGGTATTTCAATCCCCTTTTAAGGGAAAAAATAACCCGGGGTTTACCTTTCCCTTTCCAAAAAACCGGAATTTTCTTAAGGGTAAAAAAACCCCTTCCCGCACTTTAAAGGGGGCTAAACCCCGAGAAGCGAAAAAAGATTGCCCCCCTTAATTTTTGAAAGGCAAAGCCGGTTTTATTTTGGGAATTTTGGGGAGCCCCAAACATTGGAAATAATTCGGCCAAAAACCAAAATATTTTTTGAATTGCAAACCAGAAAACTTTTCGTGAAATTTTTTTTTCGGGCCCGTTAATTTTTCCCTAAATCAAGGCTTTCATGCCCCCCCTTTAAAACCATTTAAAAAACCCTCCCTTTTAAAAAGGCCCGGAAATTTAATTTTGGCCCGGGTTTTCATACCCTTTGTTTTTCTTCAGCCACCAAAAATTTAGAGTTCAGCAAAATGTTTTCCGGGGTTTTTTTTTTCAAAAATAATTTAACCCCAAAAAATTTGGTGGTTTTTTCTATTTTCCTTTGCATGGTTTTGGGAGGAAAGTCCTTATTATTAAATTCCCAACCGGGGTTTTTCAAAAAGGGCCCCTATGGTAAGGCTTTTAGGAACCGAAAAGGGAAAAGCAGCGGCCCTTTAAAATTTTGAACAAAAAGTTTAAAGGTTTAATTTTATTAATTCAAGAAAAGGGCAAAAAAGGCCCGGTCGGGCCCCAAGGCCCTTTTTTTATCCCCGAAAATTGGGTAAATTTATATTTCGTTTTTTTCCCCTAAAAAAAATTTTTCCCCCCTTGAACAGTCCTCTTTTTAAAACCGAAAAAATTTTCGGGTTCATCTATAAATTTTTTAAAACCGTTTTCATAAAAAAATGGGGGTTTTTTTTCAAAAATTAAAAAAAATGAGGGGTTTTTTTTTTTCCCGATGGAGTGTATTAGTTTTTTTTAATTTTCGGGCCCCGGGGCCCCTCAGGCCTTTTTTGGCTTTTGGGCCCAGGAGGGAAGCGGGGGAGGGTTAACAGCTTGCCTAAAAGTTTGTTTTTAACACAAGGGCACCGGAGGCATAAAAAGTATTTGGGCCCTTTGCCTTTTTATCGCGTTTTGGGAATTATTGAAACCCCAAAAATTTGCCTTGGGCAGTTTACCAAAAAAAAGGGTTCTGGGCGGTTGGTATGAGGCGGGTTTAGGGGTTGGGGTTTTTAAATTTCCCGGGAGGTTAGGGGTTTTTACTCGCGTTGGGTGGGCCTTTTCCCCTTGGCTTTTTGACGGGGGAAAAACCTTGGGGTAGGGGATAACCCCCGTAAAATTGTGAAGCAAAAGGACTGGGGCAAAATTTTGGGGGCCCGGGTGGTTCGTACCCCTTTTTCCCGGTTTACTGCTTTTAGGGGGGTTTTGGTTTGGGTTTTTGTTGGTTTTTTGGGGGAAAAGGTAGAGGAAATGACCTGCGCTTAGGATATTTTGAGATGTGCAGCGAGCTCATCTGCATATAACCCTGTAAGGGGAAAGGGAAGTAGGGGGGGAGTGAAAAGAAAAAATAGAAAGTGAGATGGAAACCCAGATTCTAGAGCGAGGCGTTGCAAAACGAGTGCCTCGTTGTGCTCTACTGTACGCCTTCCGTTCTAGTGCGGGGCTTTGGGAAAAACCCGGGCTTTCCGTTGTTTAATACCATGGCTACATGGGACGCCGACAGAACGACCCCATAAGGTCCTTCGCCCCTAAAACAAGGAGAGAGTAGACTTCGATAGCATGTCTAATGTCTTGCAAATTTGCGTTTAAGTTCATATATTGTTTATTTCAGGCTTTTTATAAACACCGTTCGGGGTTAAAAAAACTCCCATGAATATTTTTAGATCTAAACTAGACTTACGAGCCAACTAATTATTCCCCTTTTTATTTGTGTCTCCTGTATTTTTTTCAAGTTGGACCCGTTGAGTGAAATTGTATCTTCAGTGCCGCTAACAAAGTTGAACCCTATGAATTCGAGGCACACCTTAGTTTCGCATCATGTCCGAAATCTGTCTATTCAAGCTCAGAGACAATTTTTTGTACTCTAGTTGGAAGGGACAAGGACATCCAATCGATACTTGTTGTTGTAGCTACATGTCTCCCACAAATAACTTGTTGAAGAAAATTTTATAAGTTGCATCAGATCCCAAGGATAAATCCGCTCAATAATTACTAAACTTAGCCTTACCTGCAAGGAAAAGAACCGAATGCGTTGTTTCGCTGTTGGATTCCTTTTCTGCGCACGTGTCCCTTTCGAGCAGTGTTATTCCCATTCTTCCCTAGACTGAGGGGAGTAATTATGAAAAATATTTGGCTCAAAATGAGGTGGAAGGGTGCTTCACAGCGTTTTTCGTTCACGATTATGAAGCATTAGGCTTTACATTCAACAGCGGGATGCGTTATGTTGGCCCAGCGCAATGTCGTTATTTTTACGTTTGGCGGTTGTCGAGACATTGCCTGCCGCTAGACTATAAGGCATGCCGTGGTCCGTTGCGAAGTGCAATGGTATAGGTTCTACCCCGTAAATAATTTTAATGTTCCCGGGTTCCCCCTTCGCGTCCTATTCCTGTGCACAGTGCTATAAGTGTGACAAGTATCATCGGTACGAAAATAAACTGGAAGATCCATAGGTTACTTGAACGTATTTCTACTTTTTACAGCGCTTAGGAAGGGGAGTCAGCTGAGGTCAATTGGAGGCAGTATAAATGTATCACAAATTTAGTGCTTTACTAAGTCCCACGACCCGCATCTTGTAATATCAGCCACGAATGAGGAAACACTGGAGAACGATGAACTTGGTGGAAGTTTCCCTATGTCAGTTCAATTATAACGCATTTCCACTGCTCCTTCCAACGATGAACACGGCGAAGTATTTTCAAGCCAATTCAATTTTACTGCTTTCCAATGTTTGCGCGCCCTCTACTGGAACCTTTTGTTACTGTTAGTCTGCTTGTAACGCTGCCACAAAGTTAAGGCTTGCTCAAGCTCCTTTTGTATTTTCAAGTAAAAAATCAGGTGGCAAATCAGGGTTCAGGGTGCATTCATGGATAATGTGCCTATATGTTCCAGATTGCCTACTGAATTTTCATTGGGCTTCATGTTCATTTGGAAGCATACGGTCCATCAGTGTTGGGTCGGGATACGTGTTTGTTTGCACAAGTCTGAGCGTAGTTTCTTGTGTCTTTGTTGTGAATGGAGCAATGGAACGTTCACGGCGTGTCCGACGCAAGGTGGGGGAAGCGATATTTTTTAAATTTTAAAATATATATTTTTTTAAAAATATATATATATTTTAAAAAAAAAAAAGATGGGAGAAGAAGAGAGAGAGAGAGAAAAAAAAAATCTGACAACACTTAGGGCGGAAAAATAGCATAAGTAAGGAGTCGGATACACAGCTAGAACAATAACAAAAAAGGTTTACTTACGTAGCGGAAAAGGGACTTGCCTTCAACAGAGTACAGTTACATGATTTTGCGGGTTTTACAGCAAAGTCATGTAACGGTAATCAAATGAAGGCAAGTCCCGTTGCCGCTACGTAACGACGGAATTTGGTTCAGACGCATTAACGGTGCCACCTGGAAAAGCCAGCGACTAGCCATCACGTTTCATGTGCGGTACGGCATTTGTACAGCGCCGGACTTGCCTTGGTCAGTGCCCTGATGAAGGCAAGTTTCTGCTGAAACGTTGGCAACAATCGTGGTCACTACCGTGCTCGAAGTTTTTTTTAATATATATATATAATAAAAACACAGGGGGAGTGTTTCTTTTTTTCGAAATTATCCAAATCCAGAAACCCAAACTGCGTCAGATAAAACTGCACTGACAAGAAAAACTGGCTAACACTCCCCTAAGAAAAGAGTGGGAAGGAAATAGTTCCGTTTACACCCTCAATTTGCGTGCGGAGGTCGTAATTCATATCGAAAAGGAGCTAGATTGTGTGGTTTCAAGGATAAAAATAAGCGAAATCCATTTGCTCAGGGGGAGTTTGCTTTTGGCTTGACTGTTAAAACTGTTTCGTGGGTGTTTCCGAAAGATTTTAGATGCGACTGCATCTCATTCACTCGCCTTGTCCCTCCATACGGCGTTGTTGTCCGTCCACCCCCCTCCCCCATTTCCTCGCCGGGGAGCTGCGCTTTCCCCCCCCCCCCCCTCTCCTCTCCATAACGAACACTCTATCGCGAGGGGCATTGGTTTGGATTCGATTGGATTGGCTTGGCATGGCTGGTTTGGCTTGGCTTGGGATTGGTTTGGACTGGATTGGATTGGTTTAAAAGTGGATTGTGTTGAGTCATGGGCCGCGCCACGTTGCGTCATAGCCGCGACAGGGGGTTCACGGCACGTTTCACGCGACGGGAGAATCAACCTAACGGAAACAACAAGGGAAACCCCCTATGCGTCGCATCTACACAGGGGTTCCCGCGGGGGGAGGTGGGAAAATTTTTTTTTTTTGCTTTTCGGAGCTGTCACACAATGGTTTCATTTCGTCTCACCTGCCCGTGCGGAATAACTCCAGTTACATTTATTTTTATTGCCGTATTTAATATTTTATTATTTCACTAAATAGCCGCCGCTTAAAACCCACTGGCAAATCCCCCCCCCCCCCCTCCCTCTGTCAGTACGAACCACTTCTTTAAGGCGAAGAAGAAGACATGTGCAGCCTTCTTGTAAATTGTTTTAGAAATTTTTGGCAAAGCAATGAAGGGCTTGCTTACGTCATGGGGCTTTCAGGGTACCCAAGAAAATTATCCTGGCAAAAAAATTCCAAAAGAGCTGCTAATTTTGCCAAGAAGACTGACCTGCTTTCCTAATATAGCTCTAAGGTTTTTGAAGCCCTGTTGCACATCTTTAGTGCCTTTTCCCCAAAACTCAATCGCCCCATGCTTATTTGTCCATTTAGTTTTTTCATGAGAATACCGCATCAACTTGAGTGTTTCAATTCAATATGACCCAAAATTTCCCAAATTACCCCCCCAATTTTTCTCGAATTCGCTGCATAATTTTTAAATACTTGTGAACTTAAATCCCCTCGCTGACACGTAAAATATATAATAGCTTGGACGTCATGAAATTTAGGTCCCTAAAAACTTCCGCTTGTTTCGCAAATTCGCGTTAAGTGAATCTGGGTCATTTGGAAAAAAAAAACTCTCCTTTCTCTCTTTTTGTACTCCTTTCTTTATATCCCTCTCTCTTTAAACACAAAACCACAAAAACACACACACCACGCACACACACACACACACACCCCACACACACACACCACACACACACACAAAACACACACACACACCCCGCACACGCACACGCGCACCCCGTATATAATATACCTTCTTCAGTGCGGGTATGCAATGCTTGGCTCCTTTGCAAGAAGCTCTTGAGCACTGCTGGCCTCAGCATCAATGGCGTCCTTTTTCTCTATACCACCCCTACAATGTCATCAGCGTTCAGTTCAGGGCAAACGAGGACCTTGGCGTCCACCGAGGAGTAATCGTAGGCTAACACAACCGATGCTGCGCCGCAACACGCACTGTACATGTTTATTGATTCCTGAAGATCCGTGGCATACCTGGAAGACTCGCGGTCATAGGCGCACTTACAACCTGCGCGATACTACGTGCGCAGCTAGGCGTATTCTTCATCAGTGAAATATGCAGCGATTGCGAAATCATGAATTTCTTTGTTAAGCAGGCAAACTCCTTGTTGTGGCCTTTGTTGTAGTGGTGCTCACAATACATCGACAACTAAGGAATCTTGCCAGGCAGTATGGAATTCTCGGTTGTACAGGCTATTTCGTAGTTGAAGCGTTCCTCGTAACGGCGAGTGACTCTAAAACACATGGAGCAGAAATAACCCTTTGCTGTGCACATGAAGCGCAACAAATCGTATTGATGTTAAAGTGAGGTACGCCGGGTTTGGACTGACTGATTAAGGTGAAGAAACAATCCATTAGCCTTCTTGTTCACATAATGCATTTACCCGTGGTGTATTTACTGCAAACAGAAATTCCACCTTCTGAGAGCGAAGCATTTTATGCTACCATGTTTGCCAAGCAACAATCAACAGCGCTCGCAGCTTAATTCTGCCTCTCATAATTATGTGCACTGACCGCAACACGCAGCATTGTACACTGCGGAGAACGTTGCTGCGGGCTCGTGGATGCGGAGAAAACGCAGAGCCGTGTAACGGTGGATCGGTCGATCCTACAAGATGAGCGGAGAAAAAAAATAGGGCTTGGTTCCGAGGTTTAAGAATCCGGGGGTTTATTGGATCTTCATGGCAAAAGGGAAACATTGAAAGGAGACAGCATAGAACCATCTGAATGGAGTTTTTGTGAGAGTGAGCTTATACCGTGTTAAAGCACAGAAAGCTAAAGCTTCATCGCGGGTGTAGGAAAATGAATAGGAACAAAGTCCTTTCTAGTGAGGTGGACTGGCTATGAGGTTGCTTATAAGAGCGAAACTGTATTGTTGTTCTTCATGTTATGCGTGGTATTACACATCAACTAATGGGATTTTTGTTACCGACTTCACGGCAAAAGATAATTTTTGCACACTTCTTTGCGCTCCTTAGAACCTAACCTTACCTTTGTACCTCGGTTAAGGTTCACACACTTTGCCTAATTACTTTATTCGAGTTTCGCCGAAGCATAGTTATGCTGAACGTGTTTAGATAAAGTAAGAAAAATTTTTAAATCGCAAAAATAACAAAAAAAGGGTAAGAAATACCGAAGGGGATACAATACTCGAATCCGAGTTTTAAATACAATTGAAATTCCCCTCAATGAGTGTGAACGTCCCGTAAGTGTGGGCGCCAAGTACTCCTCCGATTCCACAGTCTTCTGAAACGAGAAATTTAGCGACTTCAGTGCGCATTGTTTGTAACAAACGTCTAGGTCATAACGAAATTTTAAACCCCAAAAATAAAATTAAAATACACGTTTACGTTTCGAGTGAGACAAAGTTTTATGCCAGGAATTTGCGCGAAACAACCTTTATTTATTAGATTCGTAAAAGAAGGCATGCAATCACTCTTGAACGTTTATCCTGGACATGCAAGTTTTTCAACCCGTAAACTTTTGCCGTGGCCGAGAATATTTTGCCAGAATCTAAAGTGCACAAATTTGGCTAACATTTAGGGCCATATCAAGCAAATGCAAGACGCCAGATTTTTGTGAAAAGGGCCCCTCATATGGCGTTCCATTGCTGACGCTTTTTTGATTCCTCCCGCTTACGTGCGCGTTTATTTTAGCGGCGTGATTTTCAAGGCCATCAAAGTCTCGTACTACAAGGGAGCTTCGTTTAACCCGGATTAATCGATATCTGGCTATCGTGAAGGATAACAATAAAAAGAACCAAGCAGTACCAAATAGTCATACACAAAACTACGAGACCCAACACCACGACGGTTTCCTTTACAACAATTCGCTGCGCCTGGTTCAGTAGGAGCAGTTTGGGAAAATATTGCTATTTTTAAAAATTTGCTGATGCGATGAGCAATTGAACCTTAAAAGACACAGCGTAGTTCTGAAGCAGACACAAAGCTTTTATTCACGGTTTGACGTCTCGGGTGACGAAGAAAAGGGGTTAGCCGCACGGTATATGTCCGCACAGGCAAGGTGATGGGCTTACAAACGGGACCAAGTCGGAAGCTTCACTTGCCACCCTGTTCTCCATCACCGGACTTGTCCGGTAGCAATGCAAAGCGGCGCGGGCAGGGGTGTGGCGTGTCTGCGCGCTTCTTGGCCATCCCACGTTTCTTTGGAGGAGTGGTGGTGCCTTCCTGGAGCTTCCACTTCACAGCCCGCCGGCCCCCTTTTCCTTCCTGCGCTGGGGCTTCGTTCTCCTTCTTGTTTTCGTCCTCTTCATTTTTACCCACTTCTTCCTTCTTTTCATCATTTGCATTCTTGAGGATTCCTTTCGTCCTGGATCTCGTGTTGAAACACGGCCCGTCGCCCTTGGGTGCTGTCTTGGTCGAAGGGGCCATGTCGCCGTCACCCGGTGGTGACAGCCCAACAGCCGTGTCAGAATCCAAGGTGGTTGGAACCGGTGCCGCCCCCTCACTCTCGGTGGCTAATTTGCTCTTCGCGCCTTTCTTGCCCGTTTTCTTCATGTCGACGCAGGTTCCACTGACTGCGAAGTCGGCACCGCGCGAACGCTTCACACCCGCCGAAGTTGCCCGATCATGACGGCAGGCTCCGTTCCCAGTAGATTCATCGGGGTTAAACAAAGGCTCCAGAGCCGAAATGTAATTCGATCGCCAGCTACGAGGGTATCGCGCTTCTCTACGCTTCTTTTTCCCTTGTTGTTGGTTTTCTTCACGCCTGCGCACACCACGGCAACAGTGGGGGACTTTCCGCGACCGCTTTCCCCTCAGCTGCAGTCGGTGTGCATTGCTGTTATTTCGTTTTCTCGCTTTTAAAGATTACTATTTTTAAGAGGGCTGTTTTCCTGCCAAGTGCACTATCGATTATGGAAAGTCACCAATGAAAAGAGCGGGCACAACATACGGGGATTCGGCACGGGCATCGCTTCCTATCTGCAGCATTATCAACGAAAATAATGGGCTTGATACGAACGCCGACTTCAGAGGAATAATTGTGACTGCTTAAAAAAAAACTGGTTCAGTACTTTCTTTTTTTTTCTTCCGCGTTTTTTAAGAGTGCCATGATGTATATTTTATTCCCTTGATGATTTGCAGAATGCTGCAAACAAACAATGCATTCACAAAAAATTTGGTTATGGGGGGGCGGGGCTACTCTTGTTAAAAAATATGCGCCGTAATGCATCCCCGGTTAATGACAGAAAAAAAAAACGTCGTAAGGGAGGCAAAAAAAAAATTCAAAACGATTGCGCCAACGCGTGTCTCTCGACAAGATCGCAAGTCAATTTCTCTAAGCGGTTCAGCGAGGGGCTTTTTTCTCGTCTGTAGCCGACATCTTCAGCTGTTCCAATAACGCCAGATTCTTTTCCCAAGTGTGTAGAAACCCCGGCCCCCTGCGAAACCCCTGCGCCATCCACTCTTCTGAGAAACACTGCTTATATTTTTTTGAGCAACCACAAAAGGAACACCGCTGTTCAGATTCAGCAGCCTAACGGGTAGAACCTTCGGTTTTCACGGCGAACGGCCTGGTTTCGAACCTGAGCATTGAAAATAAATATGGTTCGGTGTTTCAAGTCTGTAAAAGCGCGGGCAGCTTTAAAACCCTTTTATGTTTTATAGAATTTCCCGCACCGCATCAGAAATGGCCTGTTTTGCCCTATCTCGGAACGAAATACTGCTCCACCGACCAACCTGAACGCACAAGGGGCCCAGTTAAAAAAAACTGGAACTTTCTGTTCCATGTAATGTTATAATTTTCGAAAAAAAATTAGGGCACCTCCTGAAACACTAATTGAAAGGGTTTGGGAAAGGAAGTCGGTTTGTTTTTTTGGTGGTGTGAGCGGTATTTACCCAAAAAGGTCAGCCCTCAAGAGCTTTTATTTCTTCCCCGGCCACGCCCAAAACTCTCATCATCATGACACAGCGGCCGTCCTCCTTTCTTTTGCATGTTTTGTCTACTACACCCCAACCTACTCTTTGAAAAATATATTTATATCTACAATACCACTGGTTGGGGCCCTGGTTTTATTTCCCAAAAAAAACTCCCTGCTTCACATCAGGCCTTTTTTTTTGGAAATGAGCCAGATTCAGAAACGGAAACTTTGTCGGAAAAAACTGCAGTGACAAGAAAAACTGGGCCCAATTTTTCACAAAAAAATGGGTGGCAAGAAAATAGTTGAAATAACGCCCTGAAAACGTGCACGCAGATCGTAGTTCGTACCGAAAATAAGCCAGATCCTGCTGTTTCACGTATAAACTGAGCCGACCCAAAATTTGGGAGTTTGCTTTTGGCTGACTGTTCAGACTGTTTCGTGGGTGTTTTCGGAAATTTTTAATGCTTTTCGGAGCTGCCTTTTTCTGAATTAAGAAAGTAAAAGAGATCGGCGAATGATCTGCCCCCCGATGCCAATGAAGAAGAGAACTGAAGATGTAGCGAACAAAAACTAAAAAATGTGAAACAATGACTCCATTTCGTCGCACCCGTCGGTACAAAATATCTTTGGGTTTATATTTCTTTATTACTCCCATATTTACGATTTTGCGACCTATCAAAAACCCGCGGGGTTTCAATCCCCTCGCAAATACCCACCCCCCCCCTTTGTAAGAGTACAAAGCACTTCAATAATTTGGACGGAAGAAGATATGAGCAGCCGCCTTGTAAAAGCTTTTGGGAAATTTATGACAAAGCAATAAACAGCTTTCTCACTCAATGGGTGCGTTCAGGCGTGCAGAAGAAAAATATCCTCGGGACAAATCCGGAAAGAGCTGCTTGTGGTGCCAAGAAGACGCATCTACTCTCCTTGTATACAACTGATCTTGAAGCACTGTCGCATATTTTAATGCCTGTCCCACCAAAACTCAATCGTACCATGCTTTTAAGTCAATTTAAAAAAAGATTTCCAAGAAAGCCGCATTGAATTAGGTGTTTCAATTCAATAGTACCCAAATCCAAACTTATATGCCCAATATTGCCCAAATTTTCAGCATAATTTTTATTTACTTGTGGCCATAAACTTTCCGTCCTTAACATGTAAAATATATAATTTAATATCTTTGACGGCGTTTCATTTAGGTATGGTAACAAATTTTTGCTTCTTTCTCAAATAACCCTTAGGTGGATCTGGTTCATTTCAAAAAAAAAACGCCTCAGATATATATTTCAGTACTTTGTCCTATATACTTTACCATCATTACGTTGGGAAAAAAATTAGGCTTGTCTGTTTTACTCTTACTTAAAACCAATAATAATTCCTGGCCTGAGGGGCTCACCTAAAGGCACGGGTGTCTGTTTCAAACGCCAGAAAAACGAATTAGAATAGAGAGCGAAATTCATGGTTTTGTTGTTTGCGTATCCGATATGTCAAGGAAGAGAAGAAAAACTGGAAATATAATTTTTGATCACCAAGTCCATTATTTGAACACCACGTGCTTGAACGTTCCTTTTCTTTCTTCCTACCCAGATCCAGCTGTCGATAACCAATGCGCGCAAACCTGACTTCCGCACGGCAAGATAATGCCTCTACACCAAAAGAAGAACAGCTGCAGGCACCTATACCACCGATGAACACAAAATTCCCTAAAATTGGAAAGCACTCCTCGGCGAGTATTATCCGTATAGCAAGGATATTCTGGTGAAGCTGGTGAAGACGGCAGCCAACACCAGCGGTTTCTGGGCAAAGGAGACTTACCACTGCCCCTGAAAGGACGACGTCCTAGCTAGGCTTTCCAGGACATAAACGTTTATCGCAGTCATTCAAGGAAACAGTTCTCAGGTATCAGCCCTCTCCACGTGTCGGCTACTATTAAAGCGGCCATGAAGACAAAACATAAGTTGGGTTCATTACAAAGACTGCTATGTAACAATTACAAAGGTTCTAACGTTATGGTAAGCTACAAAAATAGCAGGTAGTAACGATAATGTATCAAGCAGTGGCGCCTCCCTAGCCAACTTCCGGTGATTGCGATATGTATTCCCTTCCAATTAAAGTATTCCTCCTCTCTGTTTTCACAAAAACTTGTTTGTTGGATTGGCGGCCACCGAGCTGAACCAGAGCCACGCAACACGACTGGGCAGCTGCATTCAGCCTCCAAACTGGTTTCATCATATCACTGGAATACTAACGTTCAGCCGGCACACTCGTAACTAGGTTTGTAATGACGGCCCATATTATGTCACTCATTGTGTTTTTACACTCTCTAGCTGCGGCATGAACCACAATGGTGCGACCTTTGCCCTTTTGTTGGCATGCAGTAGCATTTGCTAGCAGCGTTTCGTTACCTATACACAGCTGAGGAACCCCTTCACAGCAGACATTTGCCGAAAAAGCAGTCATGTCTGCTCATCAATTTGTTTGCGTGGGTAACGTTGGTTTTGTCGCCGTCGGACAATTATATTCTTTAAAAGTTAGCCAATGATGGCACACGAACAACACCCAAGAAAAAAAACTAGGCCCCTTTTTTCGATCATTGAGCCACAATTTTGCCTGTGTAGTTGGCATTCCTGTAAGGTATTTAATCATCACTATTGATAATAAAAATGAGGAAAGGTTCCGGTGCCGGTATTTAAAGTGCACTTGCCTCTGCGTTGGCCCTTCTTACCCATGTTCGGCAGCATCGCCCTCCAGAGTACAAAATCGCCCACAAAAAATATACATGAAGTCCGAAAAGGAAACACAGGGCAAAGCTTGTCGATTCCAACTGCCCGGGTGAGCCGTCTGACTTAAATTTAATGAAACTGCGATTGAACAATAGCAACACCACACTCAGTTTGAGAAGCAATAGGGCATGTCAAATGTTCGAGGAGTAAAAATGTTAGCGATGACATTAACCCCTTGCCCTTCAAAACGACACCCAGCAGTCCTTACCGTCAGCGAATGTCACGGAGAGCATTCCTGAAAACTAAAGAAGAGACGGGCGTGCTTCAAGTGGGTTATGACTTCTGAGCGGACGGTCGCACTGGCGCTGCTCGTCATCGTGGGCAGCGACAGGTTCTAGGCTTCTGACCTGACAAATGATGTCAGCGCACCACACGACACTGTACGAGCGCCGTCGACGCAGTTCAAGAAGCATACATTTTCCAAAATGTCCGCAAAGGAGGTTTTAGAATTGCTTTACATTATTCGGTTGTTTCCAATTTTTACCCCCCTTCCACAGGTTGCGCAGCCTCGTCTGTACTATGCGATTTCATTTCTCTGCCCGAATGCTACGCGCCAAGATGTCGGCACGGTTGGGTGTAAATGGTTTCTTAGTGGGACTGTCGGCACCCTGTCAAAACACTTCCCCATAGTAGCGTTCGTCGATAGAAAAGCTGTGATTATTTCTCGACACACGGCGCGCGCGTCAAACCAGGCTCTCATTCTGCCAAAATGGTTATTTCAAGATCGCGAAAAGCGTTACATGCTATATATAACAATACAGACATCGATAAAGATCAACGAGTCACTACCTTTACTGAATGAACCACGCATCTGTATACATTTAAACCATTCTTTATGCATGCACTTAGTGCGCCAAAAATGATCGTATTGGTTTGTTCTTCTTATGCGATTTTAGTCTTTGAAGGTTTGAGATGGATTGGACGCACTTTTAGCTAAGGCTGGACACACCTTCCGCGAAGGTTTTGCGCACTTCTGACACATCTGTTGTGAAATACCTTTCACCCTTCCCTCAACCTTTTTTTAAGAAGAGATGCTGAAAGCTTGGGTGAACTGAATCATGCAGTTCGAATTATTCATAAATTGGTATATTGGCAGTTCAAATTCAGCAAAGTTCTCACTATAACAGCGATGTGCAGTGACAACACCCGAAAGAGACATGCCACCAATTTAGGCGAGGAAGGTCCCGCGCTTTGATGATGCTCAACTCACGATCGGAAGCGTAAAGAAAAACAAAGTGTGGGAAAGCACGGCCCCCTCGAAAGTGTACATGATGTTAATGGTTGGATGTTTATGGCGCAAGGCCAACTGGGGCAAAGAGCGCCAAAACAATAGTCATATATGCGGGGTGAAACCCTTTTAAGTAAATTCAGCAAAAACAAAAGTGAAATCACAAAACGACAATGAGCATGGCTGGTTATTGGGCCAGATTTCATTATGCGTGATAGGAGATGAGGAAAAACTTGACGTCTGGCAAATACTCCAACACACGTTTCACCGGGAAAACCCTGGCATCGTCACCTAGAAACAACGGGATGTAGGGAATATGTTGTCTGTAGAGTTCTCTGAAATGTTTGTGTCGTGTTGTGTGAAGTGCCTTGCATGTGATTAGTATGTGCACTACGGATAGGGCCTCTCCGCACCTGCTGCAGTGGGGTCTAGAAGATCCCGTCAGCAGATACGTCGAAAGTGTACATCATCATTACTATGTGGCCCTGCAGCTAATCTTACTGAACCCTGGCAAAGCCACTGGAAACGGCGCCGGTCGTAACGATGACAGAAGGTGCAAGGGTATGAACGGTTCGCGTTGTTACGGCTTAAAACGCAGCAACGTCAACGTCAACGTCGGCATGAAGAAAAGACCCAAGAAAGGCGGCGGAAGCCAAGGAGTAACCAAACCGGGCGACACCGTGCCGCCCTTACTCCTTGCGGATTCCGCTGGTGCCGATCCTGGACCTTCCTGTCAGAGATACTGTGACATAGGCAGCGTTTCCGACACAGCACCAGACCCTGACTGGCCGAGGCACTACACCAGATCCAAGAGAAAGCACATACTCAAGAAGCTGAAGCAGGACGAGGGAACTACGAGGAGGGTAACGCTGGCCGACGAGCTGTGAAGTGGCTGCAAGACGAAGGCACCACCACTACGCCCAAGAAGCCCGGAATCACCAAAATCTGCCATAACACTCCGTACCCCCAATGACTTCATGGGGCCGTCCTGGTAGAGATGTTCCCTGCTGGGGAACCGGAGTTCATATGAGACCGTTGGCTCGACTGCTTGTGCAAGACCTTACCCGCGCGTCCCGAGGACAAAGACCGGTCCTCCAGAATTCTACATACGTCCCCTGCACTCCAATAAAAGACTCGTGTTCGCTTCATAAAAATTTCTTATCTTATATTATCCAGGTAAATTGTGTAGGGGTTTTTTTTGCAATCGGACACAGCGAAAAATTCACAGCTTGCCCGTGTCAGATTAAGCGCACCTTAGAGCCAACAAAGCAATGCGAGACTCGGTCCCTGTCTATCCCCTCGGGCTTTTCTGTTTCGTCTTTTGGAGGAGCGTTATTCATTTAAATATTGTTTACAAGAAACAAATACCATTTTCCGTCTGGTGTGGAAGACACTCAACTGAATTAGCCGTTTATTCGGGAACGCTATGACGGGAAAAATAAACCACATTGAATTAGCGGCGGCTCGGAAGTGAGAAACAAGTCCGTTTATTCAAAAAGACCCTCTTTATGAGCCGGCGGTTGCTCACAGTGCTTGCTACCGGGAAACCTCGAAAGGTGACTATAGCACCTGGTCGGACACATCGGAGCTCCACAAGGCCGCCATCCAGTGTTGGAGTGGGGGGGGATTCTTGGTGCACTTGCACATGTAATGAAAATGTGTATCCAGTAACACGCGGTGGGTGCAGACTATGAACGGTGAAAGCTGCGATGGTTTCTTCGTAAGATTGAGTAGTTGTGGAAGCTGCGCGCTTGGATGAAGGGCGTGAAGGGGGTGACTGATAAGGTTGGGTGGTTCAATCTTTGTTGGAGTGTAATTTCGGTGTACGTTTATAAAGGAGATGCTATGGCTAGGAGTCGATGACGCAAGAAATACAGTAGGGGGTTTCGAGCTGGGGAATGTGCGCCTAATTGCCTTCTAAGGAAGTGTGGGCCGCGCTTCGTAGCAGTTTCAGAGGATTTGGGGAGGGTGTCCTAGGATGACGTGGAGGGCATGTGGAGAGATTTGGCCGTTGATTTAATTGGAGAAAGCGTGTCGAGAATGAGGGAGAATGGCAGTGGGATGGGCGTTGAAAGGGCAGCTTTCTCTACCACTGTTGGTGGCGGGTGAGGAGAGACATGGTATTTTTTGGTTCGGGGGTGTGTCCGGAAATTGTGTAAGCGTAATTATTTGGTTATTGAGCCGCTACCAAATAGATGGTAGTGGGGGGGACGGGCCTGAATAGGAGATTGTCTGGTGTTCGGCGAGTGCCATTCAACGGGCTCCAATGGTGGAGAGGCTCGAACACCACCATACCGCAAGCAACAGCTGCCAGCAAAGTGCTACGCAGGCTTCCCAGAAGTCATGCTTATCCTTTGCGTCCTGTTTAGAATGCTTGAGAGAAAAATTTATGGGAGTGCCTAGGATTGCTTCGGTGCTTTAAATCAGAAAGAACTATTTCAATAGTTTTGTTAACCGGCGGTTAGCCTGTACTCGTAGCTGCCATCACTGTTGGTCAATACCGTTGAGAGGGTATATGTCCAGTCCAAAGGCTGTCGGACATTCAGAACTGACAATCTGCAAACCTATACTGCGGTATGTTCATGTAAAAAAGGAAAAAATTTGGGGAAAACGTTATTACCGGTGGACTGTTTCCTTGGGAAAGCCTTCGCATTCAAAGCACGAGAGCAGGCCAAAATGGACCTCCCAAAAACCCCGCTTTGGTGAGAAGGAGGGTAACAGGGGACAAAACTGGGCCCCTGAATGAAAGGAATATTAGAGAAACTTGTTCCTTAAGAAAGTATTAGGCTGCAACGGGGATTGGAGTGAACCATGGGAGGGTTAAGATTATGTCAAAGTTCATTATGTCTTGTGTGTGCAGGAGGAGGTAATAAAAGGTGAACGTAGAGCGTAGATTAGCGTGCTTTGTAACCAATAAGTGTATTGGGCATTACTGTAGTTTACACTTGTCAACGGCGTACCAAAAGTACGATAGTGTATATATTATGCCAGCGCATTAGCGTCAACTTTTGTCGGGATAGCGAAGCCCAGAAAGGAAGAAAGAAGAAGCTGCGCTTGCGAAACAGTTGACTGCCGTTTAGGTACGTAAATATAGGACAACTATGCCCGGGTGACGGCTGGTAGCTTTTGTCTACGCTTCGTGACACCTTTGTTTTGTGGGATTTTCGTGCATTGTATTTTTTACCCCAGATGCCGGCATTAAAGAATAGAAATCAATGTCCTTCTACCCCGTGAAGAGGTATGTCCGTTCGCAGGTGGTGTTCTGTGGGAACTTGGGATGTTGTTGTTTAGCATCATTGGGGATTTGCTCTATCCTATATGTTAAATTATAAGAACAAGGGCGCAATCTCTACGAAAATAAAGAAAATAATGCAATTAATATTACACATGATTGGTGAGTAGAGACAATGACATTTTATGACAGCACGTATACCCCAGTCAAGGCGCAGGCTCTCGTGTGCCGCACAGTTGCTTCCATAGAGCACGCGGCTTTACACAATTTCAAGGTGATACAAAGATAGAAGTGTAAAGTGGGGCTGCAACAGCACGATTTCCAAAATGGCCATGCTTTCCTGTGCAACACATATTGCGGAAAAGCCTGCGTGCAGCGACCAGTCTCACACTCATTCTCTAAAGTCAGTTCCACCTCTTAACAACAGTGGATTGATAGGAAGACGTTTGACATGGGCAATGTAGGCTGTCCTTTATAAAAGTTTTTGTGCCCCCAAATTTTTTGCTACTGCATTTTTTGTTGCAAACGTTTTATATTTATTTAGAAGGCGTGATACATGCTCTCACATGCGCATATTCTGCGTAAAAATTTATTATCGCCAAAAGATTCATGTGAACAGGGTTCGGTTTCGGTTTCTGGGCGCCGGTTCAAGCAGTGACGTCAGTGTTGCGAGGACGCTCTGCCACGTGTGTCTACCATGCGGCGCTGCGGTACGCTGCGACCAAGGAGGTTACTTCCCTGGCTGCGACTTTACTGCGGCGTCTGCTCTTGCACACACGTGCTTCACCACGGAAGTAAACACGCCGACGCGCTATGTCAAGCAGCGACAGCTCCGACACGGACTGTTTCTCTGCATCCTGGGAAGAAAACATCGACTTTTTTTGCCGCTAGCAGTGGGGAGGAGGATGTCAAAAAACTTCCTCTAAACCTGCAATGGTTGCCATAAAAGCCACTTCAGGAAAAATTTCACGATATTCACAAATATTTGCTCCAATTACTTTTTGCGGAACCTGTACGTCATTTAACAAAACAAGGTAAAACGAAAGCCAGAAACGCTGAAAGACCTACGTTTTTAAGTGTAACGCGCGGGCCCGCCGATGAAGTGATACACCCCCACACGCACACAAATGTGTAAAGTACATAAACCCTCGTTAAATTTGGGCTATGCAAGTTCTAGCACTATTCCCACTTTCTGCACATTGCAGCGCAAGAATACTATTACCCAAAAAAAAACACTTGTTATGGCCAAAAAAAAAAATCCCCCCCGCGAGGGGCACGATCAAATGCAGAGCATTTCCGCGGGGGGCGCGCCTGCAAGTCGTATGGATTACGTATTGGTTGTTGTTGTTGTAATTGTTGTCTTCCAGCGTAGACATTGTCGATGAAGTCGATGGTGAAACGTGAAACGGGCCCTGAACCCCCCCTTGGGCCGGGGGGCTATGACGCAACGTGGCGCGGCTATGACGCCCCCCAAACCCCAAACCACTTTATTCCAATCCAATCCAAACCAACCAATTCCCAAACCAAGCCCAAACCAAGCCCAAACCAATCCAATCGAATCCAAATTTAATGCCCCCCGGAGGGATGTTATAGCGCCGAAATCGTGCCACCACACGAACGCGTGATGTTGACGTCACGATCACGCCTCAGATGTTAGCGACCGGAGGGGCGCGCGAACGACATATGTGGGTTTTAAACGCGAACCGACCCGGCGAGAGAGCGCGATGCGAGCGCCCCCACCTGTTCTTGCGCGCGAACCGACTTGCTCAGCGCGAACCCAACGCGGCGAGAGAGGGTGTTGCCCACGTCCCCACCTGTTGTGCGCCCGAACCGAACGCGGCGAGAGAGGGTGTTGCGAGTGGAGAGAAGGGGGAGGAGGACGCGGGGGGGAGGGCACACCTGTGGCCGACGGTTGAATGAGTCAAGGATATAAAGGGGCGTTCGTAACGTTCCATTCTGTGTCGGCTTTGTGGCGCAGTGGGTACAGCACCATGTCCCCTTTCGTTCCGCCCGCAGAGTCGTGAGATCGAAACCTGGCGCCGGGAAGTACTATTTTTTTTATAGGGTGGGGGGGGCGATGCGGACTACGGACGTCAACGCGGGTGACATCGTGAGTTACTGAAATGCTCTGCATTTAAAATAACCTCGCCGGAAGACTTTCCCCTTAGGCGCCAGTGGTAGTGGCCCACAGCGATGTCGCAAAACGAATGCCTCCAATTGTGACCTGCACCTGGTCCAATACATCAGACCTCCCAAAGGCCCGCTCCCAGTAATGAGAGGTGGAAAGGGTTGTTTCCGGATCCTTGCGGCACTGATACAGGAATGGAAGTTTGTGGCCAGTGTACCGGGGAGAGAAAAAAATTACGCCCACCTCCCCTCACGGGAACCCTGGTGTGATGCGACGCTGAGGGGGGTTCAAGCGCCAGCGGAGAGCAACCGTCGACCGAAAGGCCGCCGGAGAGCGGCACACCGGTTATATGCGCAGCGCGCCCGAAGGAGAGGAGACCGCGGAGAGAGAGAGTGCCCCGGCTATGAGCAACACAATCCAACACAATCCACTTTAACCAATCCGATCCAAAATCCAATCTGATGCAATCTCAGTCAAGCCAAGCCAAAACGAATCCAATCCAATGCCCCCGCGAGAGAGTGTTCGCTCTCGGAGAGGAGAGGGGGAAGTGGCTGCGGACAACAAAAGGACGCACGCAGGAAGGGGCAGGGCCGCCGACAAGAGATGCTCTGAGCGTCGCATCTAAAAAAGCCCCCAGGGGAAGAATTTTGTGGCGGGAAGCCGGTTGGGGAAAAAGGCGTTCGGTTGTTAAAAAAGGGCAACCAAGCCCCCCTCGGAAAAAGCTTTTCCCCACCCCTCTGGATGTGGGGGTGGGGTACTTGATTGCCGGGCGGGGTCTCGGAAATTTTGGGTCGGGCCTTTTTTTAAGGGGGATTGGGGGGTCTCAAACCCTTTTGGGCCAACCCCCACGGGGGTTTTTTTCATGCCAAATAGTGGCGGTTTTACACGGGGTTAAACAACGGGAATTTTAAGCCTGCATTACCTTTCCCCGCCGTTCCCCCAATCCCCCAAAAGGGGGTTTGACAGGGCCGCAGGGGCCCCCTTGTTGCGGGCCCGGGAAACCTGAATTCCCCCGGGGTTGCGGAGGCGGAGGACCGCGAACCCCCCGTTGGTTTTGCAGGGGAAAGGGCGGCTTTTCCCGGAATTCCCCCCTCCCTTTAAAGCAACCACCCAAAACGGGGGGGGGTTGAAATTGGGGCCGGGAAAAGGCCGGCCGGTTGGAGATACGCACCGGGCCCTCCCCGGGATACGGAGAGTTGGGCAGGTAAAAGGGGACGGTTGCCCTTTTTGGGGGCGTTTTCGGGTTGGATGTTGGGGCACTCCCGGGCCCCCCTTGGGGGAAAAGGAGGGGTTTTGGGATTTGGTTTTAGAAAAATTTGAAATTGCCCTTTTGGGGCGTTTTGGGAAGGATGTGGTGCCCGGTCCTGGGGAAAGGGGAAAAGGAGGAGTTTGGGTAGGGTTTTGAGGAAAATTGTGAAAACCTTGGCCTTTTAAAAAGGGGGTTTTGGGGTTGAAAAGGGGCCCATTACTGCAAGGGGGGGGGAAAAGGGGTTGGGGAAGGGGGAAAGGGACGGAATTGTGTAAGGGGGCCAATTTTGGAAGGGAGGGTTTGAAACCGGGGGTAAGGGGGCCTAAGGAAAGGTGGTGGGTTGGGGGGTTCCCAAAAGGGTTTCCTTTCCAATTTTTTGGGGAAGGGGTAAAGGCAACCCAAGGGCTTGGGGTATTCCAAACCATTACAAATTCCCCTGTGGCCAAGTTTAGGAATTTGGGGGGGGTTTTTAAAAAGGGAGGGGGGGGTATGGGGTGGGTTTTGGTGGGAGGGTTCCAAAAGGCGGCGGCCTCCTGGTTGAGGGGCCCATGGTCCGGGGATTTTTGGACACCAAAAATAAGGGTTCCCCAAGCGCGGGGTAAACAAGCCATTTTGTCCCGTGTGGCCTTTTAAAAGCATTGGGCTTTGGGAGTTAAAAAAAATTTAAAAAGGGGGCGCTTTTTGGCGTGTCCGTTTCGGGAGGGTTCCCAAAAGAGTAAAAGGGGGCCAAATTTAAACCCGGGTTTTTTCCTCAGGGGGACGTTGGGTTTTGTTGGAAAAACAAACAAAAAGTTTCTTTTTTGGGGGGAAAAGGAAGGCAAAACCCCCTTTTTGTTTGGCCCCCTTTGGGGGAAAACAAAACTGGTTTATTTCCCCAAAAGCCAAAATTCGGGAAATCGGCCTTGGAAGTAAAAATTCAATAAAACAAATTTAAACAAAATGTGTTTTTCTGAAGGGGACGGGTCCCCCTTGGAGGGTTTTTCTTTCGGTAAAGGGCCCCAAATTGGGGGTTTTTCCCTTGGCTTCATCAAAACCCCCTTAACCCCCTTTTTTTCCCCCAAAACACAGAACAAAAAACCCCTTCTTTCTTGGGGAAAAATCCCCCGGCCCCTTGGGGCTAAAACCCCGTTTATGTTTCACGGCCCCCAAAAAGGGGCCTGCCCAAGCCTGGCTTAGCCTTGGCTTCCAAAAAAAAAAAAGCCAAAACCCTGCCCCCGATTTGGCCTCTGGGGGAAACCCCCCCGGGAAAGGAAAACCTTTACAAAATGTATTTTTCCCCCAACCCTGTTTTACTTAAAGGGGACCCGGGTTTTTTTTGGGAGGGCCCCCGGTTTCAAAAACCTAAAAATCCTTAAAAATTGGCCGGCTTTTTTTCCCCCCGCCAAAACCCCTTATTTTTGCCCCTTACCTTCCCTTAAAAACCCATTTGGGGAAACCCAAAAATTCCCCCTTTTTCCCTTTTTACAAATGACCCAACAAATCCTTTTAAAAGGGAAAAAACCCCTTGGGGCTAGAAAATTTTGGGGCTCCTGGTCCTCGTCAAACCGAGACGGAACCAAAAAACACCCGGGCACCCTTTTAACCCTCCGGTGGAAACGGCTTCTGGGGAAAAAGGGAAAAAAAAACAGCCAAAGCCCCCATAATAGAAAACGGGTTTTTCCCCCCTTTGCGGGCCAAAACCCCCCAAGCGCCCAAAAAAAATTTAAGAGGCCACCCCCCCCGTTTTAGTTAGGGGATGGGCCGGGGGGTTTTTTAAAAAAGGGAAAAGGACGCCGTTTTCCACAGTGGATTAAAAAAAAAATTGGCCGACTTTTTTCCCCGCCCCAAAAATTAGGGGTTTTTCTGCTAAACAAATTCCTTTTCCCCTTGGCAAGTTTTTAAAAATGGGGCCTTTGGGAAGCCCGCAAAAGCGTTTGGTTTTTTTTGCCCCCCTTTGGGAAAAAGCAAAAAAAACTACCTAAATATGCAATTTCAAGGCCGGGAAAAAAGGCTGGGCTTCCTCTGTGAAAAACGCCCCCAGCCAAGGGGAATTCCCCCGGAAACCACGAAAAACGGCCAAAAAGCGCCAAAAAAAGGCCCTGGCCGAAAATTTTAAAAACCCTCCGAGGTTTAATCGGAAAAAACATGGCGAAAGAAAAATTTAAACCGACAAAATTTTAACCCTTTAAAAGAAGGAAAATTTTTATAAGGGGTTTTTTTTTTCAATTAAAACGAGGGCCAAACCCTTTTTTGGGAACCCAAAAGGGAAATTTTTAAGAGGAACCACGGTTGGGTTTTAAGTTGGGAAAAATGGGTTTTTTTAAAAGGAGCGAAACGGTCTGCGTTTTTTCCCCGGACCAGGGGTCTATTCCGAACCCCGGTTTTTTGTTGGGGCCGTTTTCCCCTGAAAAATTATTGTTTTAAGATTTGCGGCCGGGGTCCCAAAAAAAAAAAACTTTGGGGACCCCTTTGCAAAGTTTTAAAAATTTGGCCCTTGTTTGTTTAAACCGCTTTTTTAAAGCTAATTTCGCATGGGAATTTAAAGTAAGGGGTACCGGGGAAAATAACAAAAAGTTTTAAACACCCAAAAAATTTTTTCAATTTTCAAAGGCCGGGGGTTAAAAATGGCCTGTTTCCCCCCAACAAGGGAAATGAAGTCCCAGGGGGCGCCAAGTTTCCTTGCCCCCTTTCCACAGTCTTTTTCCCCGAAAAAGGGGGGGTGGGTTGGGGTTTCCCCGTTTTTGGGGCCCCGGGGCCGGGGGGAATTTTTCCACTTCCCCCAAAATCCCCCCAGTTTTTCTCCCGGGTGGGGCAAAATTTTTCCTTCTTTTCCCTCTCTTTCCTTTTTCCCCCTTTTTTTTTTTCAAACCGGCCCTTTTGGGGGCCTTTTTTACGGGTTAAACACGGGCCTTTTTCCCCCGGGGGCCCGGTTGGTCAAAGCGGCATGGGGTTTTTGTGTAAAAGCCCAGGCCGGGGGTTTGGAAAGCGCCGGGGTTTAAACCCCCCGGGCCGTCGTATTTTGTTCTCCTTTTTGGGGGCCCTTTTTTGGGGCCCCTTTTTTACCAGGCGGTGAATTTAAATCCTTTTCCATAGTGAAAGATCCTAGAAGAACCCGGAGTTCCCCAAATTGCAAACAAAGGTAATGGCCCTGCACCAACCTTTTCTAAAATTGTTTTTTTTTTTGGCTTCGCCCAGTCCAAAAGCAAAAATGGGGGTTTACCCCTTTTTTTTTCGGGGGCTGGAAAATAATGCTGTTTTGGCTTTTTAGGCGGGGAAACTTTAGGGGGGCCAAACCACGTAAATTTTCACCCAAAACCTTTTTTCCAATGTTTCAGGGGCCAAAATGAAGGTGCCCCCGCACCGGGTTTTTTTGTTGGGAGCAAAAAATTTAGAAAAGGGAAAACAAAATTTATTTTCCCCCCTGTTCTAACCTTTCACCCGCCAAAGGCCCAACCGGGGCGGGTGGGCGTCAAAACCGGGGCTTTTTCCGCCCGGGTTTTGGGGGGATTGTGGTTTTTTCTTACTTCCCTTCAACCCCTCGCCGGCCGGGTTTTAACTCCCCGGGGGTGGGGTACCTTCTTTTTTCTTCTTTTTCCCCCCCCCCCCTTTTTTTTTTCCCCCCTTTTTTCCCCCTTTTTTTCCCCCCCTTTCCCCCTTTTTGTGGAAAAATTCCCTTTGGCCTTAAACCCGGGGTTGAAACCCCGGGCCTCGCCCTCGGGTGCCGGCCTTTTTTCAAACCCATGCCCCCCCGGTTTTAAAAAACTCCCGCCGGCATGGAAACCAGCCGGGGAAAAAACCCGGCCCCGCCCTCAAAATACCTTTTTTTCTTTTCTTTTCCGGCCTTTTTTTTGCCTCTTTTCTTCATTCCCCGGCTTTGCCCGGCGGGTGGAACTGCAAAAAGGGGGGTTTTCCGATTACGCCGGCTCCGGGAAAAAAAAAAAATTCCTTTTGGAAATTCCAAACCAAACCTGGCCTTTCCCGGCAAAGGAAGGGGGATGCAGAAGGGGGGGGAAGTTTTCCTACGGGGGCCCCCTTTTTTTTGGTTTTCCCCGCGCCGGACCCAAAAAAAGAGGGGCCGCAAAACCGCTTTGTTTTTGGAGTTCGTGAACAACTAACCCCCGGTTTTCAAAATCGGGAGGCCCTTTTAGGTCCCGGGTTGGGCCCCTTTAGGGTGGTTGGGGCCCGGGCCCCAAAGAAGAAGTTGGTACCCCAAGCCTTTCCCCAGGGGCTGTCCCCTCGGGGAAAGTGGGGGCCCGCTCCCATGCATGAATGTTGTTTTTTTTTGGGTTTCTTCCGACGTAAACAAAAATTTTTGCTCCCCATAATTTTTCTAAACCTTTATTTTAACCACAGAATTCCTGCATTTTCGGGGATCATTGGGTTTTGGCGCCGTCAAAATGCGTGCTTTTTTCCTTCAAAGGTTTGGAAATTCTTTGGGTCTTCCCAAACCCACTCAACCCCCCCCTTTTTCAAAGGCCCGGGGCCGGGGGTTGGTTTTTAAATAACCCACGGCATTTTGGAAATCAGTCACAATTTGGCGTGTCCAATTTGTAGTGCTAGTCACCAGTTACACTTTGTCAGCCAAGTCTCCCCTGCCCACCTTCTTGGCCTAATAGCGCACAAAAAAGGCGCTTTAAGTACTTTCAGTTGGCTCAGCGATGGATTTGTTTAGTCATTGACAATCTGATTGACATTACCTAAATGGGTACATGACATCTTATCTACATGCTAAAAAGAAAGAAAACGGCATGTAAGGTACAAAATGAACAGAAAGGGAAAAAAGAGGTAAAAATCAGTTATTTCGTACAAAGGCAGAAAACACAAACTCCGTCTGTGGGAAAACGAAATATCAGCGCACAAAGGGAACAAAAAACACGCGCACCTACGTGCGTTCATTGAGACACGAGGCGGAAAAATACGCCGGAATAAATTACAAAAGAAACTTCTAGAGATAATATGCAAATCAGCATTGTATAGACGCCGTCTGATGGGTGTTGTAAGCAATGTGGAAAGCTTGCGCGATTTACATGACAATAGAAAACACCCGTGCAACAAATTGATACCGCTTATCCTCACTCAACAAATAAATGTCAGAATGTGGCATTCCGCTGATTTGGCTGGGACGCCACCGTGTCCTCTTGACGGCCACAGAGGAGACGCGGTGATCCCGAGAATCAGCTTGCTCGCCGAAGCCCTCGACATTCTGAAGTGCCTGCGAAACTGAATGAAAACTGTTCGCGCTTCAATTTGCTTACTAGCTCGTACTGTGTCTTGCCTCGGCATCGGAATACTGGCGAATGACGGCCTCGACGAAGCCCACAACTTTCGGCCTCCGCGGGTAGGCGGAAGAAAACCTCGAAGGCGCGCTCATACGCCCCGTCCATCCAGTCATCGTCCGAGCTAGATTCCTCGCTACTTGAGTCCGAGCTTGAGCTGCTCGACTCGTACTCGCTCTCCTCAAGCAGCAACAGCGCGAGCGCAACTCGGCGAGCAGCCGCTGTGCTTCGCTACACTCCGCAGGGCATCCGCGACGAAGCGGGCGCCATGGCTGAGGCAGAGAGAGCTCAGGGCGAGCACTGGCCGGAACCGCAGACAGTGGCGACGATGGTGACCTCACGCGGCAAAAGTACGTGCCCAAGTGAGTTCCGGCCGACTCCCCCGATTTCGGCGGAGCAACTTTTCTTGCTCCACGGAGCGATCTCGTCTGCGACGGCGCTCTCGATCTGCCATTGGAACAGGATTTGGTTGCTCCCGATCTGCCATTGGAATGCGTCTGCTCCAGACAGAAGAGAAAAGTTGATTCGAAAATGCTCCGGATCTGCTATTGGAATTCAACATAAGATTGGACTGGACTGGACTGAACCTGACTGGACTGAACTGGACTGGAATGGATTGGATTGAATTGGATTGGAAGTAATTCTGGCAGCAGTGTGATGATAATCAGACAACCAGGAAAGCTAAGAATAACCAGCTGAACCTCAGCTCACGCTCAGCTCAGTCACTTAGCTCGGATAGCCGAGCTAAGTCACTGGTAATTTTGGGGAGAATGACTTGAACACTTAAATTGACTGGGCGTTTTCTGCAGAGCATTTCCCATGAAAAAGTTGGCTGTGCCGTAGGCGTACTCGCCCGCATGAAAAATGAATCCTACTCTGACCGTACATAGCTTCGCTTTAAAATGACAACGCTGGAGACCTCCGCCGTGCTACCGAATAAACAAATTGAGAATGTGACACTGCCGCCTTATCGCTTAACCAAACAAAAATCCACAAAAGCACGTGTTTTGGAAAACAAATGTTCTGGTCTTAGAACCACGACTACAGGAGTAGACGACAGGAGACACCGAGATTCCGAGCCCCTGGGGGCCTTCGCCCGTAATAGGATTTGTTGCTTCTCATTTGCACATCAAGGGTGATATTTGTAGGAAATGTTCTATTAGGGGAGGCACGGGGGCATTAGCAAAAGGGAAAGATCACGGCCAACATACCTGGTCCGTTCCTTTGGGGAAAGCACGAGCAGCCCCGCGATGACCCTGTCCAAGTTCAGTGCACATGTCGGAGTTCGGACCCAGTTCTTGTAACATGACACCTGCAGCTTTGCGAGGGACCTTTTCTGGTGCAGAACACAGCCCTAGAGTCCCAGTAGGTATTTGCTGTGGTCCGGTGTGTAGCCAGGATGAAGTCCATGTACTCGCATGGTTCTTCAGCAGGGCCTGTGTAAACCGATTCTGGGCTTCAGCATGTGATGCGGTGGATATTGAGCGAGAAACAAGAACTGGTCATCGCTTCTATAACATAAACGTTCAAGCATGTCTATAGTGAGGACGAAGCCGGAATAAAAAAAAATCGGCACCAATCCACGCTGTGAAAGTGGTTTGAAAGCAGAGCTCTAAATGACACCGACAAGAATTGCCCATCCGACGTCAGTTGAGTTCACACACGTGGCTCTACAAAGCCTGAAACAAGTGATTTTGCCTGCCGTTACCAAGAATTCCCAGGGGAGGTGTCCCGAACACCGAAGCGTTGGCCACGACCGGGTTAGAGCGGCGGAGGCCGCCGCTGTAGCCCGTACGTGCATCGGCAGAAAGAAACCGGCGAGGAGCGTCTATCAAAGGGTGAGACAGCGGAACCTAGCCATCCTCATGTGCTAGCTCAGAGCTACATAACCTCGCGACACAAGCGCGAACACCGAAACAGTTTAATATGCGAGCTTAGTGATTCATATTTATACCGATTTAAACTAGTCAGTTTAGTAAGTTTGAGAATTGCGAGAAACCTTAGGGAACTCTTATAATCGCTGTTTGTCAAAACCAGTTGCTGCTTTCGCCTTTCGTAATACCTGTTAAAAAACAACCGTGTTGGTATTTGTGGCTAGCGCAGCGCAAATGGTAATGTTTGTTTAGCGGCAAGATAACTGCATGTGGTTTCTACATTTTGTTTTCGTTCCCTGAAAACAAATCTTTAACGTATCTTATCCGTACCAACCACCTGAGTCCGTTGTGTCCGGGTAACCCAGGAGGTGCTGTAGAATAATTTAATCAAGCCGTGCTAAGGAAGCACCCAAGGACGCGAAGCTGCGCCTAAACAGGCCTAAAAGTAACGTCGCGAAAGCATGCGACAAAGCCGGGTCTCGCCGATACGCCCGGTGGCGTGAGCGCGCGGGGAACGCTGAGTAAATTACCTGCGGCATCTACACGGTGATCGGTGATTGAAAACAACCCTTCCCTACGCAGCCGCGCTGGGGGTTTGTTTTCCCGCACGCAACGGAAGAACCGTTGGCTGGTAGAGGCAGAAAGCGTTGCTTTAAAATTTAGTACAAGTATAGTAAAGTAGAGTAACGGCATAGTGTAGTGTAATGCTATTAGCCGGATTGTATTTACTGCTATCCCAAATTCCATTCTCTTATGGCGACGCATTACATACTACAATACAGGGCAAGCAGCAATAAACAACGCTCGCCGTTTCTTACCGCCTCTCATGATTATACATGCTGACCGACACACGCAGGCGCTCCACAGGGGAGATAAAAAGACTGGAGGTAACGGGATGCTGTAAAAACGCAGAGCGCGGGTAAAGGTAGATCGATCGTAAGTAAACAGACGAGCGAAGCCAAAAAAGGCCCCTCGGCTCCGAGATTTAATTACCTCTCCATGGTTAATTGGACTTGCATTGTGAGCGAAAAAATCGAAAGCCGACAGCCTAGAAACTTCTGAATAAAGCTCTGTGAATGGCAGTTCATATTGTATTAAAGCGGAAAACACCAAAGCCTCCCGGCGGACGCAGAGATATAAAGAGGAACCATGTCTTTTTAGTTAGGAAGACGGGGATGTAAAGTTCTTTAAAGGAGCTAAATGGTATTCTCGTTCTTCGCGGTCGAGTGGTACTATACAATACTTGCAAGGGTTAAGGCTTGGGCGAGTTGGTACATGATTATAAAAGGGGAACAGCGCAAACTCAGACAAGACACAAGAAGAAGGAGGTGACAAACACGAGCGCTGACTTACAACTGAGGTTTATTCCTTGGCTTTCCACATATATATGCCAATAGTCAAAAGCACAAGAAAAACCGAAAATGTCACGATAGAAGGAGATACGAAGCCGCTCATCACGCTTCACCGACGCCATGTGCCACAAACACTTGCTGTACTATTGAGGGACAGATAATTAATCTCTTTCTGCGATAGGGACAAGGAAGGAACGCTAACACATTTATCTTTTCTGCGCAATATTTCTGCGGCTTCAATTATTTCTCTTGTTATTTTATCTTTGTGTCGTGAAATGACCTGCGTTTTTTGAAATATTGGGGCGCAGTCGCGGCAATCCCGACAGTGGACACCTAAGTGGCCACTAATCGCCGTATGTACGTTATAGTTATGTTCTTTTAATCTTTCATTTAGGCATCGTCCAGTTTGGCCTACGTACGTTTTCCCACAAGACAGCGGAACGGAATAGACGACGCCTTTAACACATTCAACAAACCGGTTTTCGTGCTTTACGGAGCAAGACTGCACTGTTCTTTTGGTTTTGTTTACTCTAGAACACATGGAGGAAAGCTTGTTGGGAGCGGAAAACACAACATTTACGCTAGCTCTTTTTCCTATCTTTTTCAAATTTTGCGCTATCCGGTTGCGCTATTCAAATTTTGCGCTATAACAGTAAGTCTGTCACGTTTGTTAGTTTCTGCATCTGCTTCACTGTCTCGTCCCTCTCTTTTTAACCTCTGCATCATTGATTCTGCTATCGAGGCCAATAGCTGCTGTGGGTACCTCGCTATCAGAAGCCGATCAACCTGCTTACGAAAGCTTTCTTGTATCGAGTGGAAACAGGACTTGTTAAGGGCATTTTTAAAACACATTGTTACGATAGACCTTTTCACGAGTTTAGAATGGGATGAGTCAAAAGGTAGAAGCGGTTTGCTGGCTCGTGGTTCGTACGCCCAGCAGATGTGATTGTGCGAAAAATGAAGCTTCAGATCTAAAAACCGGATAGTTCTGTCCACGGGAA
>CM023452.1:204505529-204655901 GCA_013339765.2 Haemaphysalis longicornis
TGACTCCCTTTTTTATGGGACGCTGTTATCGCTTCGTTGTTCCGGTGTTTACCTTAGTTTATATAGGTGGCTTATGCAAGTGACCAAACAGGCTTGTTTCCGTGATCGTTGCGAATAAGAACAAGGCCGTTGTTGGGCCAACCGAACCGAACTTCAAGCCGAACTTGAACTGTTTATACTTTTTCAAAGGGTGGAAGTACATCGGAACGTGTAGAGTCTAAACGCTGATATCGCCCTGATTTTGAAGATGTAAAAAGGTTCAGATTAGGTATGCGGAATAGAACGGCAGCTGCGACCGCGAGATTAGCTAAATGGTCGGCTAGATCGTTGCCCCTGATGTCCGCATGGCCAGTGACCCAAGCCAAACATACCTCCTTCATGTGCCTTTGAATAAAAAACAATACTGTGTGGTACAATGGAGATGCGAAAGATGAAGTCAATGCTGATATACATGACATCGAGTCGAATATTGCGATGATTTTCATACAATTACGGTATTTAAAGGCCAACTGCACTCTACTTTTTGTTTGTCCAGATTGGTATTCTTTGTTCTTAAAATCACCATGGCGAAATCCCTAGCTTCGTAATCACAGAGAGCGCTAGGTACCAACTTTCAAAGTATTTCCGAGAAGACGACGTTTGGACATGATAGAGACGCCGAAACAAGTTCCGAGCGGCCTCTGCCGGATAGCAAGGAGTAGAGTGTTACACCCGTGTCGTTCAGCGACCATTGCCTAGTGTCATTCTTGATGAGAAAGCGCCAAGATAAAAAGACGTTGAACTGGGACTTTTGAAAAATGAACAGCTTATTGTTGAGGGATGAAGAATTTGTAAAAGAAGTAACGAAAAAGATTAGGAACCTTGAAAAGGATACATGTGACTGTGCCTCTAAGTGGGAGAACTTCAAAGCAGAAATTAAGAGGACAGCCTTGGAAAGGTCAACTGCCTTAAAATATGAAAAAAGAAAAAAGAAAGTCCTGCTTAGAAGAAACCTGGACACGCTTTCTGCACTAGAGTGCAGGTCACCTGGACTGTTTAAGGACGACATTAAACCTTTGAAACATCACATAGAGGCTATAGGAGAAGAAAAATATCATGGCGCGGTAGTGTCAATCCGTGCGGAAAATTTCATGTTACATGAAACCCCTACAAATAGAGCACCTAGCTCTGAAAAGAGATACGCGTCTCGCAACTATATTGCGCAAATAGAGTATATTAGGGTGATGTTTAGATGAACAAGCAAAAAGAAATGTTTTTTGTGAGTTTTATGATGGTTTGTTTTTGTGCCAACCTGTAAACTTATAACGGCTTAAGGACAATTTCTAAGATTATTGTCGGCGATAGATAGCGAGGTAAAAGAATATTTAGAAGTGCCAATTACAGTGCAAGAGGATAGGAAGGCTATAGACGAATTAGGTCCGGAATGTCTCCTGGCCCCCAAATGGTTATGTACGGCGTTATACAAAGCTTTCCGCAATGACCTAAGTACAGTGTTGTGTGTCCTGTACACGGAAGCTTGCAGACTGGAAAGACCAACCCCTCGTTCTCACAATCGCACACTGTTCTCTTACCCAACACAGATGCAAAAGAAGTGCTCAGAAAAGTTACTGCGTATAGGAAGATGTCTTTAACGAATGTAGTATGTAAAAAAATAATAAAAATCTTAGCAGGTAAGTTACAGAGTGTGATAATAGAAGTATTAGCGAACACCAAACATTTGGAATAAAAGGAAGGTCTATACCTAGTGATATACACATAGCACCAAGCATTCTCGAGTGTTGTGACGGCATGAATAACGTTGTAGCCATGCTACAAAAAGACCTTGAGTAGGTCTTTTATAAGGTCTCTAATGAGCTACTCTATACTATTTTGGAAAAATTAAACCTAGGAAAAGTAATAACGGAGTGCGTAAGAATGGCGTATAAGGAGTGTTCAACAAGGCTGCTAATAAATTAGTCAGTCAGCCGTCCAATTAATGACACGCGTTCAGTACGGTAAGGATGCCCGCTGTACTCTTTGCACTTTTCTTTGTACATCGAGTCGATATGCGCTAACATAATAAACTGCAATATTATTCATGATTTCCAGTTGCATGCATGCGAGGTACGTGTATTGGCATACGCGGGCGACATTGCATTATTTGGACGTGACAGAAAAAGCTCTTGTAGTGCAGTTGCGTTGCTTAAGACGTTCTGTGACTATACTGGGAGCTCCGTAAATTGGAGCAAGTGCTTGGGATTCTGGCAGGGCAACTGGGCAGTAAGGGCTAGTGTTTCTGAAGGTATAAACTGGCAGGTTGTTCCGGTCCAATAATTAGGCGTTGCACTTAAATTCTGCCAAAAAAGCGCTCGTAGTGGTGAAGTGAGACGAATGCAATGCGTGATAAAGCGGAAAAGTGGGAAGGAATGGGGCGTGCGCTGTCTAAAGTTTGCGCGCAAAATGGTGTGCAGCATATTTTTCTTTGCGAAGCTTTGGTACGTTTTGCAAGTTATCCACTGTTTTCGCGCCCATTTTCAGCGGCTGCATCGCGTTTGTGCTGTTTTTGTTTGGGGCTCGTCCTTGGAAAGGACGAGTAGGACGAATTTTTTTCGATATACGCGAAGGCGGTTTATCACTCTCGCTTCTTTTTTGAGACAAGTGGTGAATCGTTTTTATTTCTTGCGCGAGGTAAAGGACCCCTTCTGCGCACTGTTATTCAAGTGAAGTTAGGTGGACTATTGCCCCGATTATGTGTTACGTCTTGTGAAAGCTACAATGGAGCAGTACACGGGTATTTAAAAGAAGTGGTACAAGCGAAACAATTTCTTTGTGCAGGGTTCTGTATGGAGAACTTGAGTGACGTGTCGAAGAAAAAGTTGTATAAAGACCTTGCTGAAATCTGTTTTTCAGTCCCTTTATACCGACCCTTGTTTCCGGTGGGCTCCAGGCAGAACGTTTTGAAAAGTGTAAAAGCTATGGCCATTATCTTGGGTGTAAAACATTTCTTTTAACTGTACTGTGGAGTGTTACCAGTTAAAACATGAGTGTTGGTAAAGGGTGCGTTTGCGCATTGGGGTGTGGACTGTTTTTTGTGAAAAAAGCCCAAGACGGTGGAACATGTTTTTTTTTAATTATTGAGATGGGGTGGTTTTGTGGGACGTTTTCAGAAAACACGGAAAAAGGAGTTTTCGTTGAGCCCTTACAGAATTTGTTTTTTAGCGGTGAACAACGATAATGGAATGCCTTATGAACTTGTGATGTTGCTCTTCTTCCATAGAATATGGAGGTACCGAATGGCGTTTCGGCACTGTGACGTTGAAGGATCCCCCTTCGATCCTTGGTTGTGCGCATGTTGGTTGTGCGCATGTTCCGGGTTGTATGCGCACTACACGTATTTGTCCCGTCACACTGTTCATCACACACGCGCGCATGGGCTCATGACGCACTGACGCCACTATCGCTGTTCGACGCGCGCACTTCACCGTAATCACCGTGCGCGGGCGCTCGTAGGGGCTGCGTCCCTCGTGGTTGCCGGGTGACGGACCCCACGCCTGCGAACAGCGCTGCCTTCCTGGCTCGCTGCGTTGCTCTCTTCCAGTGTGATCTCGGCTGGTCGAGCCCGGAGGGGGCCTGCGGTATGCACGCACAGGAAGGCTCTAAGCACGCCTCTTTCGGCGGTGGTGGTTGGTAGGATTCTGTGGCCATCAGCGAAGCTTGTATGGCTGTGGCCTCCTTTGCCAGGTCATCGAAGTCGGAGAACCGCCGGGATCGCAAGTACGGCTGGAACCTCGGGTGGCACTGTCGGACGACCCGGAAAACCTTTTCTGCCTCGGGTGCCGCCGGTTCCGCTCGCTCGTACAGGTCCTGCATACAACGCACATATTCGCGAAGGCTTTCACCGTCTCCCTGTGTCCGTGCGCGAAGTTCGTCTTTGATGCGGTACTCATACCCGGGAGGCAGAAACTCCAGCTTAAAGCGCTCCTTGAAGTCCATCATATGCTCAAATGGCTTCTGGTGACGTCTCCAAACACCGGCTGCCCACAGCAAAGCAACTGGCAAGATCCTGCTTATCAGCACGCTATCTGAAATTGCCATGGCTTGTTGGTAGTCCGACAATTCATAAAGAAAGTCGAAAACAGACTTCTTGTCTGTGTAGCCTGTGTACGTTGGCACGGCTAAGTTTAACCGCAACGACGCATTGCAGTGACAGTTGCATTGATTAACTTGTGGCGCCCGTTCACTGCACAATGCCTCAGTGTTAAGCTTGCTAGCCTGAAGCGACAACAGTTGCTTTTCAAACTCGCCTTCGATGCTATCAGTTGGGCCATCAAGTCAAGAATTGTCTTTGTGTTGTCTGATAGCGGGTCAGTCTGTGCAGTACCATCCAAGAGAAGTGCGGAGGCATTTTCGCTTAACCGAGGAACAGCATTCTCGTCCGTCGACATAGTTGTAGCTGCAAAATACTGTCAACCAGGCCTGAATACAACCTTTCTGACCGGCGCAGAAATAAAAAATGCTTCGAAGTGGGCGCGCCCGGACAATCAGCGGTTACACTTTGTCGACAAGCGCAAATTTTGTGGCGGGTCACTCACAAGATTTGGTGCGCAGCTTTTCGCCGCTCTTTTTTTAACGCCAGCTTTGTCGTTGACCGTGGGCTTGTGGCAGACAATTGGAAGCCTCCTCCGCTGGCCAGGTGATGCTCGCAAAGTAGACACGGCCGGCTTTTGGGGCGCATAATCCGCCGGTCAACGCTGCGTGAAAAAAGGTGAGCGGCCCCAACAAAGCATACACACTTCGGAAGCATCCTGCAAGCATTCCCACATGCAGGCGGCAGTGTAGCTCGCGGGGCGAGTCAAGGCTCGAAGACGAGAACAGGAAAAAAGAAAGAAATCACGTTGGGCGCCAGTGAAGGATCCCCCTTCGAGCATAAAGGGTTCGCGAGCCCCAACCCGCCCGACGAAGTAACGCCGATCCGCATGAGAACAAATCACCGGTTTATTCCGGGAAAACCAAGGTAGGAAAGAACAAACAAAGCAAGGCGAGAGCAATATAAAAAGAGTACAACAAGCAATCACGGAAAGCGCGTAAAGAAAACACTGCGGTGGTTGACGCCCTGCTTGTCCAGAAAGTTACAGCGTGGTGCCGTACACTCACGACGACGTCTCCAGTCACTTGGGCCGACGACGGGTAAAGAGCGTCCGCCGCGGACGCTGGTTGCTCCTCGCTATCCGGGCGTCATTGCTGTGGCTGGCCGCCCGTCGGTCCCGTCCGCAGCCCGCGGTAGCAGCCGCTCTCGCGTGTGCCCCGGTGCGCACTCCCCCCCGGCTCTCCTGTGAGCGCCGCTTTTACGCCACTCCGTTGGTTGTGCGCATGTTCCGGGTTGTATGCGCACTACACGTATTTGTCCCGTCACACTGTTCATCACACACGCGCGCATGGGCTCATGACGCACTGACGCCACTATCGCTGTTCGACGCGCGCACTTCACCGTAATCACCGTGCGCGGGCGCTCGTAGGGGCTGCGTCCCTACAACGTAGACGGAAGGCCAGCGAGGCAGAATTACTGTGAGAGTGCCCAACGTGTCGCAAAAATGTGGAAAAGTCAACAATGTACTCCTGAATGGTTGCATGAATTTGAAAAGGTATATTCTATGCCCCATTTTTAGTCGTGTTGCGCTAGCTTAAGTGTAGTCAGCGCTTTTATTATATCTACCACTGTTTCTTAATGAAGTCTGAAACCGGCAATACAGAAAAAATAACAGAGAGAAACGCGGCTCTACAACACGCATTTGAAGGCTGCTCTGAGCGGCCGCCGTTCCTGGCGCGGCAGCTTCCGTTTCATCACGTACGTAACGTCCACCAGCGCTATGGCCACCTTTTCTATTCAGTTTCGGCTCCGAAAACGACAATCTTGTGAGCCGTTTGTGTCGCGCGCGTAAATGTGTTAAGCGCAGTATTTTGAATTTCGCCCGCTTGGTTTTTGTTTGTTCCGTGTCTTATATTCACATTTTCTCGCATTTGTTGGGGTCACGTTTAGCCCGTTCTAGGTGGTGCGAATGTCGGCGGCGAATTCGCAGATGCGGCGCCGCTCGTGTGGCAAAAGGAACTATGTTGCAAAAAATTACGAAATGCGAAGCGGCATTAGTGGAAGTTTGACTGCTCCAAACATTTGCAAATTTGCCAAAGCAAGGAGACTATTTTAATTTGTCGCACGAATGGCGCCGTAGGTATGAATTCGCGGACGAAAGTCGCACCATGTAGAACGGGTTTTTTCGCCAACTATTTGTTAATTTGCTACGATAACTCCTCGAGCAAGTCTACTCCATTAGGTGAGAAGTTTGTTCTTGTGCGGACAGTCTGTAGTAACCTGTAGAATGTTTTTTGCACGTTGTCTTCGTAAAGCTCTAGTCTTCGTAAATTTGAAGTGCATGGTTTACGCAGGAAGCCGTACAGCGCTCCTCAATAAGGAGTAACAATGACGAAGTTCCTAAGCCTTTTTGGTCGTGATCCCTTACAACATATTCGCCCACTCTTAACCACCGCTATTCTTCAGTCGCGTATCGTGTCCCCTCAAAATATGACATTGTGTTCTATCCATAAACAAACTAGAAAAATTTTAAGGCCATTAGGAGATGATTTTTGCTACGGGCTGTTGCACCTCTATAGCACCGTAAGTAAAGCTTGCATTCGCCAGAAGTCTCCTAGAGCTTGAGCACAGGAGCAGGCTAACAACTAACCACTGCCTTTGACACATTGCCGTTCTTACGCATCCTTCGGTTTTTTAAAGGGAGCTATTGGTTCATATCGATGGTTTTATTCAAGTTGGAGTTAGGCGGACAGAATATTAGACCTTACGCGAAATTGCTTGGTGATCTAGCAACACTGATGTAAACTGGACCGATTGCCATATTGGAACGGGCGACGATCGAGAAGTCTCGTATATTTTACGTGGAAGAGTTGGTATGGTAACGCGGTATGGCCGAGACAAGACAGCGTTTTCCGAGTCCTGACCATGGATTGTAGACCAAGGACTTGTCTGCGCTGCCGACTGTGTCTGAGGAATCCTACAATTCGTGGTGTCGCGCCGAACACCAAACCGAGCGGCACCGGAGCAGGACATACCGCCCAGCCACCGAGGCCTATTGCTGGCCTTCATCGCTGCGGACAAACACGTGCGACTTGCAGTAAGTAAATCCTTGTTTTCCCTTCACGCGAGTAACCGGTATGGACATTTGTATAGCACACTGTTCATCGTTGCTTGCCATGCAAATGCGTAGCTGTGACCCTGTTGCAGTAATTCTGAAAGAGGAAAGCAGCAATCACCAGACCGGGCCGCTAGTCGGTGGAGTAGTTATTTTCAAATGCTGTACGTTGTATTTATTGAATAATTTTTGGTGAAGATGCTTACTTAAAGGTTGCGGCTAATTCTATGACGGTCGTCCGGCCCGCGTTTGCCGCAAAGCAATCGCGCTCTGCGGCGAAGTAAGCTACAAAAAGTTCACATACGACTTGAAGTTTCTTTTTTGTGTGTTTTCAGTATTTATAGCGCAAGTTATGCGGCAAAACCGGTTTGCGTGTCTGGATTCTCCTTTTTTGGCCGTCGGGTGGTTGTGTTTGTTTCTAAACTGCCTGTTTTCAGTGTTCCCGAACAGGTAATACAATAAACCTCGTTAGCTCGAACTCACTGAAGTAAACTATTTTTAATAAATTTGATGGGTCATCGGTATAGCCTGAATGTTTACCTGTTTATCTAGAACGTTATTCGAACCGAGTTCCCGATTATCGCAATATTACTTGCTTAAGGTATGATGAACACCATTATGCTGGTACTGGCATCATTATACACTCTGAGGTGTAAAAAGTTAAACATTCTTCTTTTGAAAATACAATACCAAAGCGGGCAGCGATGCTTTCACACTCGCACTTGAAAGACAATTTTAATATCATTGCTGTTTGAGGTGTACATAATTGCCCTCGCAACAGCGTTAACCAAGGCCCAAAATCTGGTCATTTTGAGTCCTTTCCTTCCGGCCACTGCTTTCTGCTCCATCCCTTTACCACAAACTTTAGCGGACTAGTCCTGTTCCTCGTTGAGTGCTATTTACTTTTACTCGCTCTGTTTCTGCAGGCTTGCCCTCATTCATGTGCTCAGCAGCTGATTTCGTACCCAGAAGAAAAGTAGCTGGCCCAATGTTATGTGCCTCAAGTTTGAGACGGACAGTGGGGTGACTGTGGAGGCAGCGCTCAAGTGCGGCGGGTTGCAGTGGAGGATGCAGTACATCCTGGTGGCTGTGCACCTACTCATCCTGTTGCAAGCCCAAGATTTTAAAGAGGCGCCACCGAAGCTGGCGTGCACTAAGCTACCACAACAGTGGGGACGTCCGAGACAGCAGAGCATCAAGCTAGCGAGTGTCCAAGACATTGACTGGAGACGCCCACGAGATAATGGCCCCTCCCTTCTCTTGCTAACGCGTTTGTTTCATGCACGTCGAGTGCAGCAGCAATGCGAGCAGCAACAAAATGCCGTGGAGGCGCTTGGGAGCAAACTTGGTAGCCTTGTGACTGTGTTTTTCGTCTCAGTTTTGCTGGCTTCACTACCCCCCCCCCCCCAGTGACAGAGACAAAGACTGGCATGGCACATGAAGGGTCACCTATGCGGCATGATATGATCGCCTATGCGGCTTAAGGGTGACCTATGCGGCATGATATGACCTATGCGGCATGATTTGATATGATATCATGACGCATCACATTAGGCGGCTGTCCTCTCGCGAGCACGCAGAGGCCGGGCAACGTCATGGTTACTGGACCGTGGAATGCGAGGGTGCGCTAAATGCTTCCCTTTGTTCTATTTATATCCACCGTTTGCTATACTGCACACGCTATAAATCAGTGAAGTAGTTTAATAAGTACAAAAACAAAATCACTCAACCTGATGAGGGGCGGACTGATGCAACTGGTCGGGTTTGTTTTTAAAGAAATCTTGAAAATTGCCTCAGCTACCTACAGCAAAGGCCGCTATCATTACGTCGGAGGCATGCATGCAGCATGTGACAAACTAGAGGAGTGAGTGTGTATTTTAGCCGCAAGATATTCGACAGTAAATACATTGTGTCTGAAATGACAATGGGCAACAAGTGAACTTGACGTAACAACAAAGCTCTCAGCCAGGCAAATGGAGAACCAAATGCAAAAGCTCGAATTTTCCAACGTTAGCTTATCATAATACAGTTTACGCCACTTCCGGAACGACACGCGGGTAAATGCAACGTAGAAGAAGAAAAAACATATCAACATACCGAGCGCGCCGGTCACAGAGGAAATTTTCAACCGCGCCGTGATGGCGTGATCGGCTAAAAAAGTTTGTTTACAGCACTTGGGAAGACAAAGGGTCGTGTGGGGCTAAGCGGTACCCTTTAACAATAAAATAAAGCGGGTGTAGAGCGACAGGGATGAGGGAAGAAACAACGCCTAATTTTGAGAACGTGTTGTACTTTTTTTCCGCTCAAGCGCCGCTGTCAGTCACATAAATAAGTGGCGCAAGCTCAGGCTTCATTTAGAATGCAAAGGCTGAACCACGGAACTTCAACCCAGCTGTATTTTTTATCTGGACAGCGAATACGAAATCCCGCCCTTAGCGAACGAGGGACAAATATTCGCTGTTAGCGCACTACGCACAGCGTTTCACAAAGGTTGCTCGCGCCGGCATAGTTCGCGTCAGAGATTTTGTTCAAGAATGTAGATCTTGACGTAACTTTTTTATATGTGGACCGGTGTTTCCGAGTTGCATGCACTGCGGCACGCAGCAATGCTCCGGCATTTGATTCCACCAGCAAGCGCCGTCAATGCCCGCCTTTATTGTTTGGAGCCGCTTTGCTGCTTCGTTTCGGTTTCAAACGACCGTACCAAAATGGCTGACCTAGTTACCGCAGTCGACGTGAGATAGCGGGGCGCATTTTGCACTTGGTCTATTGCTTGTTACGTTCAGTAAATGTAAATCGAAATATTCTCCCTTTTTCCTTGTGTTTATATTTTGCGCATGTTCAAGAGCGAGTACGAACTTGCCCAAATATCGATTCTTTTGCTTGAGGAAGCTAGTTTCTGATCACGTCTAACTTTTGGGTAAAGTTGTGGGGCACAGAGTATTTTTTGCCTTTCAGACACTTAAAAATAATGCTGTGAAATGTCTCGAATTCCCGGGTTGCTTCTGGACCCAACCACCGCGAAGTGTCGCACGATGCAACCAACGCAATGATCAAGCAATGGGTCATTGGGGCTCAAGACCGGAAGGGGGGGGGGGCGCTGCCAAAGGCGTGAACAAAAGGTGCATGAGCAAGACATGTCTCTTATGCCTTTGTGATATTCCGGCATAGCGGTCGTGGGCCAGGTTCTTTAAAGGTTGCACAAATACACATGCTAAACGGAACGTTTTGTTCATCATTTATTTAGGTCCACTGAAATATTGCAATCACAAGCTACCTGTCCGGCTTAACTTTCTAAAAAAAAGATCAAAAAGTTTTTTGGTAGTTTAGTATACCATCAAGAAACAATAACTACCATGGCGGTGCCGATGAATAACCGACGGCGATCCGCAATCGGAACCAGCACGGCCCTTCTAATGCCCGAGGTTGGCCATTAAGGTAGGCCGAATGTTTGAGGCCATAGGTGGGCCTGCTGAAGGCCAATGTCAATCTCCATGATTGGCCCAATCTATTGTGCCGACCCTGAGAAACAGCGGCCAGGTTGACCAACACCCTGAAGGATCATGCTTGGGCAAAGAAATAATTGCTGCTGGAGTGGCAACTCCAGGTGGGTTTCATGGATGCGGAGGGAAAAAAGGATTCTGAGTTCTGGAATGCGTGCCTCTAACTACAAAACCCGATCAGAGACTAACCGGGGGAGGCAAGGGCAGAAGCGAAGGGTGCGCCTATCCAACAGCCACAACGGCTTAAGTTTGTATATGGGGAAAACAAGACGAACCCAACTCAATGACTGGCCGGATGTAGGCTCGGTACAACAGCAAAAGTGTGTGCCGGCGCTTTGCTGGTCGTTTCGAGCATAGTCTGTTCATGCGAGCAATTTCTTTTTCCGCTTCAGTGACTGGTGTGTCAAAATGTGAATGACAATCAAGAGCAGAAGTGTAGGTAATATCAAGATACCTCAGCAAACCCACCCGAGGAATTACTGGATTTTTTAAGCTCTAGAAATTCAACCTGGCCGTGTAACCGCGTAAACGCGAAGACCACTCTTCCTTACATTTACCGGTGAAAGAACGGTGTCAAGACATGTCTCGAACAGACATAAATAGATCTTCAAACCTTAATACAACGTGTGAATATCTACTTCGACCACAAAAAAACGTTATATCATTCGCATAAACGTAGGTTGTTACCTCTGGCAGTAAAGGAATGTCACTCAAATAGATGTGAAAAGTAAACGCGAAAAAACTGATCAACGAGGCACACCTTCAGTTTGTAGAAATCTTGAAAATTGCCTACCATCTGTACAAAAGAATTCTCATTCGGCCAAAAACTCCCTAATTGAAGCAAAAAGGTATGCCCGAAAGTTAACGCCCGAAAGTTTGTTTACCAAGATGCTATGTTCGCCACTGTGATAACCTTTAGCAGCATTTAGGTTCAGTAATGCCGACACCATTTGTCTTTTTTGTGCTAAGTGAATTCTAGCCTCCAAATCCACATAAGCGTTCCAAATAGAACATCTCCGCCCAAAAACCAATCTTACCAAGACTACGTACTTGCCTATCCTGCATGAAATAAGCCAGCCACTTAAAAACAATTCGCTGTAATTATTTCATGAAGGATGAGTTCAGAGCCACCGGCCTTATGTTTCGAAATCAAAACTCTTACCTGGCTTTTTTGGCATGCGTTCTTTCATTTCTTGCTCTGTACTGCCCTCCCCCTGCATGGGCCAGCCTCTTGGCCTGCAGTATGAATAAATGAAATGAAGTATCTCGGACACCTTTCATTTTTGTGGAATCTAACAAAACATGAGGGATGAATCTATTACATTCAAAAGAACCGAGTCAAATTCCTCAGCAGAAATTTTATAGCACCAACAGTGACGCCGTCAAGCCCTGGTGCCGCTGATTGTGGAACGTAAAAGGCCTCCATGAGATCAGAGGATGAGACTGGCACAAAATCATTCGTTTGTGCAAGATTGCCTAGGCGATAGATATTCAAACTAGAAGAAAGGCGAACCGAAAAACCTCTAGCGGAACGCTCCCGAAACTGGGTCTCTTCAGCAGAAGCAACCACCTTCAATGCTGTAACTCCTTAAGAGAAGCCACCCGATTGCTTGCCATGAACTTTTAAACCCCTGCTTTATTTTCCGAATTCGAAAGAGGGTCATTGAGTCTTATAATGTGATTGATTTTAAATTTGCAAATGTACGTTTGAACACTGCTGCGATGTACTTATAGTTTACAGAATTTACGGTGCACTGATTTTGCACGATAGACCCCACATCGGTTATTCTACGATGATAACCTCGTGTACAATCAGTATTCTACCAGTTAGAGACTTGTTTGTGCCGGATAATTCACTGTGGACACAGCGCTTTTTGCTGCTGCTTCCAAAGACCCCGTAACTCGCTGAGCATTTAGAATAGAAACGGTGGTCTGCATTGGTGTAAAGCAATCCCGCAATACCTCCTGATAAATTTGTGCACGTAGAAATGTTTCCCTTGTGAACTGAAATCTAAATAGAGAGATGGTACTATAAACGCAATAGTAAGTAGGGGATATCGTCTGCAAATTCAAGAGGAAAATGATCACAGGAAGCGACTTGAACATTGCCTGAGGAGAAGGCAAATCCCAGGTTGATCTATATCCCACAAGGAAAAATGAAATTGCTCTGCTTCAAAAACCTATCAAAATTGCATCAAAAACCTAGATCATGGAATCAGTTCCAGCGGTTGAAACCACAAGAATTTGTTCTACAGCCCCAAAAACCTTATCAGTATTGAAGTCGCTGGCAATAATACCCCCGATTTACTGAAAAAAAAAATCTTCCCAGTTTATCTACTCCAGGGAAGCCTACCGAAAATTACACATTGACGACGGATATTGGAGTAACCCTAACTCCCCCCGTAAACCCAACGCTACCTCAAGAACTTCACCACTGAGCGAAATCAGCTCCAACGAGATAAATGCCCGGTGACAAATTTTTGTGAAGTCAACAAAAAACGAAATAACGGAGTTGCACCTCGACTGAAAACCTTTCACAGATGCTATACTGACTCGTGTACTGTTGACACAACAATGGTCGCTAGGGCACTGTCGTAGAGGACAGCTTTTCTTACTGGCTCGCATCGTGCAGCTTTAGCCTCATCTTTGGGGGAGATACAAGTGTTCTGTTTTGTGAGGAAAATATTGTTGTAGACACGTCATTGACGTCCATGACGTACGAGTCATCCATGTCGACAGCAGTGGCAGCTTTTCTATCTTTCTCAATACTATCAGTCTAAAGTCCCTTGCGGAGTAACCGGCTGCTCGCTGTCTTAGTCTCGATCTATTACTGCTTTATTCTTGGAGGAGCAGCATGCAATACCCACTGCGTCATGTGTTCCAGAAGGAGTCACAGTCTGAGTGTCAGAGGCAGAAAATTGAGCCCGGATTGTCTAACCAAACAACCCGTAGTGAGCAATTTAACTTTGTCCCCAGAAGTCATGTGATATGAGTCAGCGTGACAAGAATCTTAGTGAGCGGAGCGACCACTTCCTGCATTACCTGTGTGATGGACTTTTCAATTGCTGGAGCTAGACTGGCTGGAAGCACGGTATCAGCAGCGTCACTAGTATTGGGAACTGCTGCCGCATAACCCTGGGTACGACTTTTCAACACTGAAACATCAAACCTAGAGGAGGGGTTCGGTTCATTATCTCTAATAGGGCGCATTCAAGAGACCTAGCCGGGCAGTTAAAACACGTTGATTCGTGGGTTCCTTTACAGAAACAGCAGAGTTCGATGTCTGATCGACAGGATTGCGCATCTGGAGTGATTGCAAACTTTTGGCACCTGAGATTTGAGTTCTATCTTCGAAAAGTGTTACCAAATCTTGAACGCTTCCAGCGCTGCAGAGGCATGAGCGCTAAAGGGTCTACCCTATGCAACTGCGGTCATGCCATCAACTCATGGGGACATTTTAGTCTTGCAAAAGTCATAGTAATGGAGGTGGTGGGGATCCTCCTGCCATTCTTCACTCTGCTACAGCGGTAGACTGCCGTCAAACCTGTCAATTTGAACTCCTCTAGGACTTTTTCAGAGGACTCTATTGGATCAACGTCCCGACCCAGGATGCGACTTCACACAAGCGAGGTCCGTTGGAATGAAAGCTTTTACGGGAACCGAGGCGTACGATGTGCAACTCTGAAGGTCCGCCACACAATATCGGTTTTTCGATCGGCACAACAGCCCTGCCCTGCCATACAGCCTGACTTCCGAGATGGCCATGTAATGATAGCTCACTAGTTTCAGCTGCTCTTGAAGAAGAATAACTTCAACCCTGGCCAAAACACTCACTCATGGTACCGATTTTTTGTCGTAGTAGTCTCACGAGGCGCAGCGAGCAACTGCAGCACACCCACAAGCCGACGTGTGGATTGCTTGTATTTTTTTCACCCTCTTTTTTCGCCGGCGCCCGATTGTCTTCCATTGGGGACTTCTCATCCCACATCTTCCCTCTGAATTAACGAGGACGCATTAGTGTTGCGGGCCGTACGCCCCGCACTGCAGCCACGTAATCGTGCTCACCTCTTGTGAAACTGCAGACCCGGTCACAGATGCAAAAGATCGAGACCCCGCCTGACTACAACGAGGAAATAGTCGTTAACCACCTCGGTAAGGATCCCCTTTCCCTTCTTGTAGATAGAGGGTTATTTGTGTTAATATTACCCGAGAATATCTTGCAACGTTACCTTGCTGCAAGAGTGGTGCTTGAAACTTAACCGAAGATTCTGAAAAATTACTCCGGTTCCTTCATAGCAGAGTGTGGATGTATGACAACAGCTGTTATATTTCAAAATCGCCCAAAACTCCTACTATGTCACGTAGTGCCAACAGGCCGACCCTCCTCGGAATTAATATTATGTCTTTTTTTTTGCTTCCAGTTTTTGCCGCGCGGCATATGAGAGGTGGTAAAAGATGGGAGCAGGGAAGAAAGTAAGAAGAAAAGAGAAAGAGATGCAAATAAGGAGAGAGGGGCTTCCAAGAGCACAGAAGATCACGAAACCGGCAGGTTTTCATGTCTACAGGTATGCCTGCAGTACAGTGGCGTGCGGAAAGTCCATCAGTGACCTGCGGTATTTATATTCCTGCACCCAGCGGTTGGAGTCAAATAGTTTATCCAACCGGAGACCAACCTTTCTTAGCGCATCGTATCGAGCTGCCCCTGCTCCCGCGCACATCCACAAAATATGCTTGGCGTCAGCTTCAACCACCGCAGACGGATACTTGGGACACGTTCCTGTGTCGGCTTGAGAGTGCACCCAAGTGCAATTGACTGAAGGTGTGAAAAACACCCAAGCCCGTAGCCTCCCTAGAGACACTTCCTCCACCCGGGAAAGATTAGAGGGCAGGGACCAGACACACGGGGAAATTAGGGCACGTGTGTCCTTTCTCAGGGGAGATTTCGTGGCTAAAAGACGGGAGCGCGGATCCCAAGGAAGGGGGCTACGGGATGATTAAGGGGGAAAAGAAGAGTGGGAAATATGGTCCGGAAATTGATTCAGTATATTCTTACCGTGCCCTTGTACCAAATGTACACGGATCGTTAGCTCTGATGTTCTGTGGAGGCTGTGAATCTGCTGAATCAGAGGTGTCTTCTTGCGTCAGATTCTTCAAAGCACTGAGCGAGTCTGTGTATATATGCACCTTCATGATGTTATGGAGTGCACTTGCAGTATTGACTGCGTCATGAACAGTCTGGAGCTCCTGTAGCAGCGGGTCCGGAGTGTCGGAAGCAGAACAGCGCGAGCTTTTGATTTCCGGGTTGCCTGGCACTGACAAAAGCAGTCCGTCCTCCGTCCGGCAGATCTGCAACTGTGTACAATACGCAGTGGCCTTCAGGGACTGTGGTATTGGAGGTTTGTGCTGGCTGGTCACGGCGACGAAGCTTCGTCGTCTTATTCATTGTCATTGTCGTGTACCGCAACGGTGGAAGATCGTAGCACGTTGAAGTGAAGGGGGACGCATAAGAACAATGTGTATTTCAGTGGTCGCAGCGCATCATTCACAAACGCTTGAGCTTCCTTCCTTCTTCGATCAGGAATATAACCTACGATATAGTATGGAACTGGGCGTGTTCCTGTAACATGGGTATCGGGGTAAGACGAGGAAGTGCCGGGATGGTGCGCATGGCTTCTCTGTTTATAGTCTCAAGTTGCGCCCATTGTTGCATGGTAAGTCTGTGAAATTGTGCCTGGTAGAGTAGGCGCAGCTGGAAAACAGCACGTACGAGTCTTCTAGCCACCTCCGTGCGGGCTCCTCCACTACGAGTTGCAATCCGGTGGATCAAGTCAAAGTTGTCGAGCGCTCCTTCCGTGCCTTTCGGAGCAAGTAAAAACCAGAATCCGACTGGTTGATCATAATTCCGAGCACCCGCAGTTCTTCTTTGGCTGGAGTGGAGGCTGAACCAATTTAAAGGTAAACTTAGCCATAGAGGCGAACTTCCTTCCCTACTTATTACCCACTTGTATGTAACACGACTTCTAAACTGAAATTTCTAAACCGGCTGATCCCGCAAAGGCATGAAAAGCATCTACGGCTTGCTGGAGATTACGGCGCTGTAATCCGAGGTCGCGGTTTTTGGACCACAGTGTGATATCATCCCCGTAGATAATAAATCTAACTAAAGGGATGTCTTACAACTTCCATGCCAAAGCTGCTAATGTGATGTTGAAGAGCAGCGGTGCTAGCACGGAACCTTGCGGTACCCTACGATTCCATGTAAAGAGGCCAACCGGATTCCCATCCACTCGTACAGAAAACGTCCTTGAACACAGGAAGAAGTGTACCTCTTTGGATACATGAAGTGTGATCCCTAAGGATTTCATGTTTCTGAGTATTGTCCTGTGGTCCACGTTGCCATAGGCCTGGGAAATGTCAGTTGCCACCATAGTCCCGCCAAGGTGAAGTGGGGGGAAACATGCAAGATATCATCCGCCAGAAGAGAGTCCATCATCTGTACCTAGGTGCATTTTGAAGCCATTCGGAGCATGATGGTCTTTCCTGTTGTGCTCCAGCCAGCAGGACAATTGAGTGGCCAGTATTCGCTCAAATATCTTGCATATTGTCGGTGTGAAAGAAATAGGTCTAAGTGCAATAATACACGTGGGTGTTTTTACGGGTTACGCACCTACTGCGGAGTGTTTCTACTACTACTATGAAGTGATTCCACTCGGGTGGAATGACACCTTTCGCCCACACATCATTCAACGAACGGAGTAGTGCGTCCAAAGCCTCCCCTGCGGTTCTTGAACAGCTCATACGGGATTTTCTCATACCCTTGGGAAGTGTGTGATTTTGATTCTTCAATCGCCGCGATGAGCTCGGCCATCGTAAACGATTAGGTTATACCCGATTCGTCCTGTACCACCGCCGACGGAGGGGCGGCCGGAGGTTTTTGGTAGTTGGGAAAAAAACTCACGGCCGCTCTGTCCTCAAACCCCTCTGGGCTGATGTTGAGAGCCAGGCAAATGCTAGCTGATTCCAAACTTCCAAGCTCTTCATAGCTTGGAAGTTTGGCCATACGTCCTTGTTTCCAGCGCCAGAGCCAAAGCCAGAGCACCAGTCATGCCAACGGCAACGTGACAAGTGTTTCTTGTAGTGCCGTGCTTGTGCCGCGATACGGTTTGCCGTGACAGGAGCATTAAATTGCGTGTGGTAGCGATTAGCAAAAATCTCTGCTCGCCGGCGGTCTGCCCAAAGTTTATGGAGGTGCATTTGGGGCTTCGGTTGATCCTCGTTAACGATGGTATGTATAGTGCAGTCACTGAGTACGGACTGCAGCATAGAAATTAGGTTCTCGGCAGTTAGTGAAGAAGCTCGTTCGTAAGAGCGGACTTTGTACAGTGAACAATTATGACCTGGCCACGAAGGTTTTCTTACTTCTTCGTGTGCAAGCCAATAAATATTGTAGAGTGGTCACTCGCTCAAGCGTCTGGCTCTGTATTCCAGGAAGGATTTCCGGGTCCAAGCCACCACGTAATATCTGGAGCATGACGCCCAGTAGAAGGGATGCTACGGACGGCCTCATGTTCAGTAAGGTAAAGTTCATGCTCGTGAAGATGTCATGAACCTGAACTCCCCTCTTGGAGTCTTGTTTGTAGCCCGGTAAAGAGTGTTGGGCGTTGAGGTCTCCTCCTACGAGTATTGGAGTTCCTGGGTACATAGTCCTGAGGTGGTGGAACCAACCCAGGTTAAGACGCGCTCTGCATGGCCTCCCATGAAAGAAGTGGTGTTTGGCTGGGCGCATTTAAACTGCGATCACCTCTTGCTGTTGGTTGCAGCATTTAGATCGATTGCTGTTTTAGGTACACTACTGACAATGTATATTGCTGCTTTTGGGGTGCATTGCCAGTGAGATTATCTGGGATGGAAGGACTATGGTAACCAATGAAGTGAGGGAGAGCGCACCACCTGTTTGATTCGTTGTTTGACTCCTCAAATGAAGTTTACCCGAGGTAATTTTGGTTTCAATCCTCCTAATTTGTTCAAAAGGCCTCGGCAGGTAAATTGCAGGATGACCGGTTGATGGCTTGAAGCATATTTCGACATGGTATAAGCCATCTTGTATAAGTTTGGTCAGATCGGATAGGGTTTCAAGTATAATTGTCCAAATAACTGTATCACGGGGGGTTGTTTTTTGAGCATTGACTCGCATCCATAAAGGCACGTTTTGCGAACCTTGCAGTGCATGAGTTGCAGCCCGTTCTTTAACTCCTGCAGAAGACCGTCTCAGATGCTGGCAGACAAAATGACTACAGCAAACAAAATAACTGTCCCTCCCCTTTCTCCCCGTTTTTGTGCACCTTGAAGTTTACAATCATGCACCAACTAGCGCAACTTTCGCTATTGCATGCCCCCTCAACACTTTTTCTCGAAAAACATTCCCGCCCTATGCACACTTCTTGGAGGGACCCCTCACATGATTACGACATAACGGCATACAAGAAAAATATAACACACCTGATGCTCAAGGTTCCTTGAAATGAAAAGACCCTAAACAAGCCGGGAGCGAAGACAACAATATGGTGGGGCTCTTGAGGCTAATAGTCTTGAGGTGTTGCGTCGCAACAGCCCCGAAGGGTGGAGAGAACACACTGCTCTCTGGTTGAACAGTGAAGCAAGAGATATGTATTCGGACGAACGTCACATATATACCCTGCGGTGAATCCCCATTTTGGTAGAGCAACCGACATTTAAAGCGACACCGAGACACGGATAATACATTCTTCCCTCATCAGGTAGAAAAGAAGACAACCGGCAAAAGTAATAACAGCACATCTTTTTATCGGCATGCTTGATTTATTCTGTGGAACTGTACTTCACTGAATAGAGCAATTCACCGCACAGTCACCGCAACTGCAAACATGCACCCTGGTTCTGGGTAACACATACGGCACTGCACTTTCACGGCAAGTCAATGTCATAGTAATCAAGAGATGAAAAAAGAATTAAATTGCCCCAGGCAACACGAGCATGTGCGCCCAATCTTCGCTCAAAGAACTTTGGCCCGTCCTTTTTTCCTTGCCAATTGTCGGCCAAAGTGTTTGGCACTTAGTCACAAATGGCAATTTCCCGTGTAAGGTTGGAGCTTGGCTGTCATTCATTGGTCAATCTGCTTTTGCCACTAATAATTTTGCCACATTTATTTGCCCAACCATTGACCGAAGACGTATGGCCTCCAATTTCAGTTGGCCAAAGTATGGCCTACCATTGGGCAAGCATGGATAACCTCCCATAGGCCAAGCATGTATGGCCTACTATTGGCCACAGGTGCAAGGCGTACCATTGGCTATATCACATTAACAAATGCAGGCCAGAGGAAGCCGGCACAAGGTTGCGGCCATAAATGGCCTGCAGCAGGCAGTTCAACCTTGGCCCTGGTAATGGCATACAGGTGTTACAAAAATGACAGACACAGCAAAGTCATTTTTTGTATTTATTTGTCCTTATGCACGGCGTGCGATTTCATTTTGTTGGCTTTCAGTGCACCTAGGTGACAGTCGCAAAGCACATTTCTGATTTTTTTCAGAATCACCGTCGTTCAGCATTGTGTTTCTTTACCCTATTTCGCTATTTATGCCTTTGTATTTAATTGTGCGGGTTTCACGAGTTTTTGATTTTGGCTGCCACACTTTTTTTTTCGGCTCTTGATTTGGCTGTAATTGGGCTGAAAAATAAAACAGAAATAATTATGAAACAAACAAATTAAATCAAAGCAACCAGCGCACCTGCCAACTTTCCCGAGTTGTAAGTGGAACGCTCGAGATTCGACCGCATCTCGATTGTAAGAATGGTATCTCAATTTGTTCCAGTAAGGAATGGGCTGATTTTGGGTTTCGGGCATCCAGGACGGACACGTGCGCTGCAGTGTTCAAAATAAATCCTAAAGAACACTGACGATTGGCACAGCAACTACATTGTTGTAACACAAGTTTAAACTGCGCTCCCCTTTTGTAGTAACAAGTGCCCTTTTACTCAGAAAGAGCGTGCAGTGGTGTTATGATAATGAAGCGAATGTGTTCTAGAAAAGAATTGCATGAAATAAATTTTGCTAGTGCAAAATATACAACTGAGCAACACCGTTCAGAAATAAATTAAACAGGGTTAAACAGGAGATCGGGCGCCGACATGGATGCCAATTGCTCACTGCTATTTTTCTTCAGGTTGTGCAGATGGTGACGAGATTCTGTGAATATGGACAGACAGTGTGCCCGATTTTCGACCGGACTACACCACCGGATGATGTCTGTCAAGCTTATCAAGGACATTTTTACAAATACCCTACGCATCCTGTGACAGCGCTGCTCGCTCTGATCGGCCGCTGTTACTCTGGCGGTCAACTTGGGATACAACAAGACGATGAAGAACTACATAAGCTACTGCTGCCGCTACTCACTTTGGGATCTGGCGCCGACATGGACGCCGATTGCTCACTGCTACTTTTTATTGAGGTTGGTTATACTTACCTTTCTGTGAACGGCAGACCGTTCAAAAAGTCGCGGCCGGATTCCAACTGTGGTGTGATTGTTGCTGTTCGGGGTTTTCTTGGGCTTGTCCCGAACTGCTTGTCTCAAGCACATACTATACGTATAAAATTGCTGTTTTCTCCTGTGATATAGAACTAAATCCAGGCACCCTGACAGAAGAACAACGAGGCCAGATGTTCCATGTGATCATGTCAATAGCAGCAAAGCAACAAAGGCAGTTGGATATACTCGAAAAAATGTGTTCCATTCGACTGGAGCAACAGGATTTAGAAAAAAGTTATAAGCACCAACCGAGATCACGGACGTTGAAAATAACGTGTCGTCTGTCTTATCGGTGAAGGATGACGTTGCACGACTTCTTTTCCAGACTGGCCGCCTTACTTTTGCGTGTTCTTGACTAGAAAGCCACCATGATGATCAACAAAACAGGTTAAGTCGTAAAAACTCAATTTTTTAAGGCCTCTAGGACCATGTAAAAAAAACCTAGACCGAAGTAGAGTCCAGTATTATGGCGTGCTGCTCAGAGCGACTAAGTGTTTCACTTGATTTTGCCGCCATTGAAAGGGCTCACCGATTAGTTTAGTTCAATCTTACAATACAGAGGCTCTTTTATGTGAAGTTTTTTTCTTGCAAAGGCAAACAACGAGTGCTTACGGTGGCTGCTAAACTAAAGAAAACGAAGTTTGCGATAAGCGAGGAATTTTCGGCTAAGACTAGTTTTAAAATACAAAAGTTGCTTCACTTTGCTCGAGAACGAGGATGGGATTACAAGCTACGGTTTAATAAATTGAAAATATTTAAAAAAACGTTTGTTTATAACAGCAAAACTGATGCTGTGACCCCGTGTACTCGGTAGCCACGGCGGAACACTGCTTCATCTAGAAGAGGGCCATCAGGTAGCAATGACCTTGTATGTATCGCCGTCAATTGCTGCAGCCTTAAGAATAAAACTACCGAATTCAGTTCTCTAAGGGAACATGGGACGCAGCATATAGGTATTGGAACGTAATCCTGGCTCGACAACACCGCAAATGAAGGCGAAGTATCCCCGTCTAATTATTCGGTTTACATGAGAGATCACAATTCCCGTGGTGGTGGCATGTTCATCCTCATTCATGACAGCATAGCAAGCCAGCCATTAGGCATCAAGACCGAATCATGCAAAACTGTCTTGTGCAAGATATTGTAGAAAATTGGGGCCTCAGTTGCGATAGGCTCTTTTACAAACCGCTTGGTTTACGAAACCCTCTACCCCTGTTTTAGTTGAGCAACACGTCGTTGAGCTTACAAACGAGCTTTGTTATTCTCTAGCTTTATTTTCTAGACATAAAGTGCCGGTCCACCACGCCCGTGCTGCGCGATACATCTCTCTTGTATTCTGCTTCTGGAGAAATGATCAATGCGAACTCGTTACGGCAATTTGTAGACACCCAGACTCAAATGGGTGGTAGGAGTGCTACCTTACTTGATTTATTTTTTTGCAATGACCCTGATTTTGTAATATCTGTATTCAAAATACCCGGGATTAGCAATCATGACGTTGTTATTGCTAATATAACTTGTACCACAAAGAACCATCGGCCAACAGAACCACGAAAAGTGCTCTGTTATGAAAGAGCGAACTACAGCTCGCTGTAGCTCGCCATTAATGTATTTTTTCCTGACTTTCGGCTGCATAACCCATCTCTAGACATGAACAAACAGTAGAAGTTACTCAAAACTAAGATCCTGTCTTTGACACAAACGGTCATACTGTAACTCATAATCTCAGCGAAGCGTCGGACTAATAAGCCATGGCTAAGCAGAGAACTTCGGTATATAATAAACAAAAAAATTCCCTGTTCAGAAAGAACTGCAACTTACATCGGCCTGAGCTTCGCTTTAAGAATAAAGAGTTCAGCAGAGTAGTGACGAAAGAAATCCACAAGGCGCGAGATACTTATTTATGCTTACTCGGCGAAAAACTGGAAACCCACCCTAAATTGATGTAAAAATATGTTTCAAGTAAAAATAACTCGAAAGCTACTATTCCTGACGTCATGGAAGGTATTAACTATGCCCATAATATAACGGGTAAAGCTGAAAGCTTTAATATGCATTTTCAGCCCGTGTTCACTCAGAAAACTTGCTCGAATGCAATACAGCAAAGTTGTAATGGTTATACGGAAATGCAGGATATTGTAATATCCGAAGCCGGCGTCCTGTCCCTTTTAGATAACTTAGATGTACATTCAGCCGCTGGCCCTGATGGCATATCTAACTTTGCTCTGTAGCGCTGTGGAGTGTCTAAAGCCCCCTTTTTAACCCTCATGTTCCAATCATTACTTCGACTGGGTGCTCCGCCAACTGACCGGAAATATGCAAATGTATATCCAATTATTATACCTCGCAACAAAACCACGTTTTCTAACTACAGGCATATCCCCTGACGAGCGTTTGCTGTAAAATATTGGAACATATCATCTCTTCAGAGCTAGTGACCCACCTACAAAGTAATAATTTCTTTTCCCCGATGCAACATGGCCTTAGGGCAGGCTTGTCGTGCGAAACGCAATTTATAAAATTTGGGCATGACCTCGCCACTTCTGTAAACGCAAGTACCTAAGTTGACTGTATGGTTTTCTATTTCCGCCAAGCGTTCGATTAAATACCACATTCCATGTTTATGCGCAAACTATCTGTTTTTCGCTACCGATTGAACTTCTGACGTGGCTGGATGCTTATGTTTCATATTGGAACAGTGCGTTGTGCTTGAAGGTGTGAGTTCTTCGAGTATTTCTGTGGTATCTGGCGTCCCTCAGAGATCCGTTTTCGGCCCACTACTTTTAATATTTATTAATGATCTTGTTGATTGCACTTCGAGTCGTACTAGACTATACGCTGAATACTCTTGCATTTATCGTGGCATCACTACCGCAGCCGACACTGAGTTGTTGCAACATGATCTTAACTCTCTTTTTTCTTGGTTTCAATGCTGGGGGATGAATCTCAATCTGTCCAAATGTAATCTAGTAAGGTTTACAAACAAAAAACTGCCACTACTCGTTGACTACTTCACGGGCAGATCATGTTTGCCTGTATCCGTTTAGTACAAGTACCTTGCAATTTCTTTCTCCGGCAACGTATCTTGGAATTACCACTTTCATAATTTGACAACCAAGCTAGCTAGCCGTGTGCACAATTTTTTAAGACGTAATTTCAGACAAGCTCCGCCCAATGTCAAGGAGGCGTTGTACGTATCAGGTGTGCGTCCAATTTTTGGAATATAGTTGCAGTGTTTGGGAGCCCTCAACAGAGGCAAATATTGATGCACTGGAAGTAATACAGGCACGTGCCGCCCGCTTCGTGACAGGCAACTCTGATGTCCGTAAAAGATCAGCAGACATTTGTAAATAATAACGATGGCCTCTACTTGCAGTAAGACGTAAATATATAAGACCCGCGCTTCTTTTGTCAATAAGGAAAACTCAAAAACTCACATCAACAAAAAAGCGTACTTAAGACAACCAACATATATGTCCCCTCGTACCAATCATTGCTTAAAAATTTGCGAATAGAACTCTAGGATTAACGTTCCTAAACATGCTTTCTTTCCTAGAACAATACACGATTGGAATAGTTTGCGGAGGAAATTGTTTGAACACCCCCGTCTTGTTCGACAAAGATTCGCAAAGTTTTTTGCTGAGCAATCGCACGCCGTTTTATTTAGTAGAACTTGTCAAGTTTGCTATGGTGTTTGCTTTGTCTACATGCCATTTTTTCTTCTCTCTGTGTTAACTATGTTTTTATTTTTATTTTCATATACTGTATCTTTACGTCACATCTGTAGTACCACCTTTTATTTGTACTCACTCTTAAAAATTCGCGACGTCTCAGTTCGACAACTGCAGTTGCTTTTGTATTCCTATTTGCTTCCTCCTCCTCCCTACACTAATGCTCTTGCGGGATATGTAGATATATGTATAATTAAATAAATATAGATAAATAAATAAATAAATAAATAAATATTTATTTATTTAAATAAATAAATAAATATTTAAATAAATAAATAAATAAATATAAGGCCCTCTAAAAATTGGTGCAGTGCCTAAAATGTTTTTACTTAACAATGTTACAATATTTAACAAGGTTTTAAACTCCGCATGTGCTTTGTGGGAACGAGAGGAAACTTTTTTATCTAAGAGAGAGTAAATAGTGGTTGAACTATAGATGCACCAAATGTGTTATAGTAAACAACGCGTGAATGAGAATTTACGGCGTGCAGATCACACAACTGCGCAGCTTGTTTAGAAATCAATCTCATAACACACTGACAATCTACGGAGCACTTATTTTGTTGTAGCAAAACACTAAAACTACATATCTGCTACAGCTATATGTACCCCGGTTTATTTGCAAGGAAGCGTACAGCTGTTAAAGGAAGGAAGGAAGGCTGTAGAAGGAAGGCAGCAAAGTTATCCTGGCTAGAGCCGTGTTTGCTATCTTGCGCGTGGGGAAGGCAAAATAGACAAAAAAAGAAAAGAAAGAATGAAGAGAAGTGGGAGTACACACATATGCCCAGCGCTGAAGCACTGACACTGATGTACACTGGAGGCGTTCAGTCTATAGTCTGGTGCTTAAATTCGTCACCCGTAGAAAACATATAAGTTTCTTATTCGTCTTCTGGGTTGATGAAAGAGAGGGTCAGTAGCGCAGAATCTTCTCCTCCGAAAATAGCCGCCGAGAGTGCAGGTTCCTCAGTGCTGACGACAGCTGGATAGTCTCCAGCGTGCCACACGTTTCGCACTCCTCACTCTCTTTCATTCCTTGTGTGTTTGAATCAGCGATTGTAAAAGCCACCCCGCGCCAGAGACAGCTGTTGCGCTTCAGAGCAAGCGTACCTTCAATCTAGTCAAGCGTCTGCACAGGAACGGTCGCGTTAGAACCACCCATACCAGCCGATACCTGTTGCTCTAGAGCGCAGGTGTGTTTGTGTGTGTGTGTGCATTCCATCACCGTCGAACAAGACCAATCGTTCCAACGCGTCTACGGTCGAGCGCACGTGTTAGAAATGAAAAACGCCGGCCAGGACCGATCGGCGTTCTCGCGTGACGCAGCGCACGTTGAATAACTATCCTTGGGCTGCTTCCCACTCTCCCTCGCGACGGCGGGGATTAAAACCAAACGCGAGCTCCGCCGCTGGGTTCTTTTTCTCACTTCTGTCGGCAAGTGAGCCGCAATAAACGCGGTGTCTTCGGCGTCCGGCGTCGACTTTCTTCGTCGGCCTGGAGCCCAGCTAGTCCAAAACGTAACAGCTTGGTTACAGCGGCCGTATTGAACACCCCAGAAGTGATGCGGCAGTGGTTGGTGAGTCTTTGGCTTTGTACTCTGGTGCGCCCAGTGTTTCATTTCTTTGCAGAGGAAGGAAATACGAAAGGCGACTGGACGGTACTTGCCGCATCACGGTAGCTGGCCGAAATGGATCTGAACAGCTTGCTGAAACTAGAGTTAGCCGCAAAAGAAGAGCTCAGTGTGGAGTGCAGCCAAGCTTTTCGGAAACCCGAAATTGTGGGAAAAGTTTAGCCTGTGGAGCCGGAAATGCCGATATCACTGAAGCAGTGAATGAAGTAAAAAGGAAACGCAGAAAGAAAGAGACGAGGAGCTGACGATTTGAGAACTAAAGCAATTAAAGAGTACTCTGGCTTTCGAAGCAGAACCGAAACCCGTCAACTTTGACATGAGGTTTTCTTCAGCCCCTCGCTATTAGTAGTGAATTGCGGCTGTTTCTGGCAAATTTTGAATGCACTCGCACGAGAATGGGCTTTGAGCGAGCGTCCTGGCCCCAAAGACTTTTCAGTTTGCTGCCGGCATAGGCTGCCGATGTGTTGGCCAGGCTAGGCCCCGAGGACGCGGAGCGTTATGCAGATGTAAAACGTGCCTTGCTAGCGAAGTACAGGTTGTCTCCGGAAGCTTTACGCTTAAAGTTTCGAGAAGAAGTGAAGCATCCAGATGAAAGTTACACAGAGTTCGCTTACAAGCTCGTAAGTTTTCTGGAAAACTGGATGAAAGAAGCTGGAGCATTTGATGACAAAGCCAAAATGCTCGAGGAAATTTGCCTGGAACCATTTTGTACTACGCTCCCAAATAAAGTAAGGAACGGGTTCTAGATAGCCAGACCTGAAAACAGTATGAAAATCAGCGGAGTTTCCAGATGAGTATTGTGTGAAACACCATTCTGCTCACACAGAAAAAAACACACATGTGCCAGGGGTCCCTTCAATGAAGCCGAAATTCTTTCGAAATTCAGAAAAGAAAGACGACGGTGAAGTGAAGAAGGAATCGTCAGAGTAGGAAAGAGTAAGTCGTTTGAGCGTCACAAGCAAATTGTGTGTTATAATTGTCAGAAGCCCGGACACACAGCCGCTGGGTGCCAAGTTCCAAAGGTGTCCCCGGTCCAGTTCGTTGGGGAGCATGACGAAAACCTCCTTAGCCTGTACCTTCACGATATGAAAGTTAATGAAAATAAATGCAAAGTCTTGCGAGACACGGCTGTGACTTTTGACGTAGTGCATTCATCCTTAGTTCCGGAAACAGATTACATAGGGGGATTTTGTGTGCCTCTGGCAGGCCTTGGAAAAAGCTACGCTGAGCCTGCCAGTAGCAAATATAGCCTTGAAGGGTTTCTTTAGCGAAATCAAAACCGAGGCAGCCCTCTCACAAAGCGTATTACCAATGTGTCCGTATCTGTTATCGAACAGTACAGCAAAGCAGTTGCTGAAGTCCGGAATAACACTCGACATGAATACTGTAATGGTTGTCACCAGGTCGATGGCGAAGGAAGGCTCTAATGCACGCACGGACTCCCTCCCGCACGTTATCAATCGTTACGGTGCGGAGGAACAGCGCACTGTACTAGGTAACAGTGAGAGCTTAAGTTCAGGCCTACCAGAGTGTGTCGAAGGGGAGGCCGAACTCAAAAAAAGTTACATTCCCCCCAGTAGCCGCGATTTTAAGATGCTGTATGGTGTAGATTGGGAATCGTTTATAGATGAACGAAAAAACGATATTAGTTTGGCAAAATTCCGTGAAAGTGTTTGCAAACAAGGAACAAGCAATGGTTCATTTTTTGAAACAACTGGTATTTTGTACCGTACCTTTCATGGAAAGAAAGGAGTCAATGTTGACCAAATCGTGGTACCCCTAAACTATCGCGAGAACATTTTGGAGCTTTCCCATCATACAGGTTGGTCGCGTCGTCTCGGCATTACCAAGAGAAATGCGAGGTTGCTAAGAGAGCATTACTGGCCCGGCTGCTTTAGAGGTGCTGAGCAGTTTGTTTGTAGCTGTGACGTTTGTCACCGTACAGGTCGACCTAACGAGAAAGGAAAGGCACCCATGGCAACAGTGCCTAATATTACTGAGCCGTTTTGCAAAGTCGTACTCGACGTCGTTAAACCCTTTACCTGTGAAAACTCAGGGTATAAGTATCTTTTGACCATGGTCTCCCCGGCGACGAAGTTTCAAGAGGCAGTTCGACTGCGCGATCAAGCGTCCCAAGAAATAGTTGACGCGCTACTATCAATTTTCGCCCGCAGTGGATTTACTAGTGATATTAAACCAGATCTTTTTAGCGTCTTCACGAACGAGCTAACAACTACGTTTCTGAAGAAGTGCGGTATCCAAATACACCACAGCTCTGTTCACCATCCCTAAAGCGTAGAGAAGGTCCATTCTGTAATGAAGCGCATATAAGAGGGACTTGTGTTATGAGCAAAATTAAGAATGGGACACTGCATTTCCAGCCATGCTGTTTGCTTTGCGTTCAGTGGCACATGAATCAACCGGTTTCAGCAGAGTACATCTGATGTACGGGAATGCGCTGCGTTCTCCACTTAAGCTAATTCGTGAGAAATGGGAGAAGGAGGACAGTGATCCGTTAGTAGTCGAGTACGTTTGTAACTCATTGATGCACTTGTACGACAGACAGCTTCTTGTGGAAGCTAACATGCTCGAGGCACAGGCGAAAAAAAAGCGTTACCATAAGAACAGCAACCGCCGCCAGTTTCACGAAGGGCAAAAAAAGCTCTCGCTGCCCACTTCGAAATCGAACATGTTGGATGTGCAGTGGGAAGGCCGCGCGACTGTACAGCAAAAGCAGTCAGACACGAACTACGCTGTCAAAATGCCTGTTCATAGGAAGGAAGTGCGAATCTACCATTGCAACCTAATGAAGCCGTATGTGGAGCGAGCGCATGTCGTAAGTCTAGTGTTAAACCAACCAGAGGAAGTGGTAGCGAAACTTCCGCAAATCCCTCGAGACCCAACTGGCCTTTCTGTAGACCACATTCTTGATCTGACAGTGGAAAGAGCAGTTCTTAGCGAAAGGCAGGTTACAGATCTCACAGCTTTGATAACAGAACACTCACAGCTGTTTTCAAAGGTGCCCGGGTGCACCAGTCTTATGACGCATGACATAGAGTTGACATCTCAAGGCAGCACAAGATGTAGAGCTTGCAGGTCTTCACCAAGGCAAGAAAAACTAAGGAGGGATGCCGTGGACCAGATGTTGACGCTGAAGAGAGTCGAACAGCGTAAAAGTGATTTTGTGTCCCCAATGATAATTGTGGAAGCTAACAGTAAAGAACCGCGCCTTTGCATCGATTGCCATAAGCTTAACTTAGTGATTGTGAGAAAAGTGTACCCCATACCACACGTGTATGACTGCCTTAAAAGAGGAGGCAGGGCAAGCTACATTTCAACGCTCGACATGGTGCGTGGGTACTGGCAAGTTTCAGTAACAGAACCAGCCAGTAAATTAGCTGCTTTCTCGACGCCTTTGGGGGCCTTCCGCCCTCTGGTTCTGTATTTCGGGCTGAAAAATGCACCATTTGCTTTTTAAAGGCTAATGAACCAAGTCCTTACAGAGGCGAAAGTGTTCACACTTCCCTATCTTGATGATATCGCAACATTTTCTAATTCATGGCCTTGAGGACATCTCCGACAGAAAGGTTGCCATGCCGGCAGTTCTTAGCTCTTACCTAGAAGTGTTCACGTGTCATCAACTGAAAAGTCGTCAGACGCCACCAGGTCACCTGCAATGCCGGAAGACAACCCCTTTCAAGCTTAGTGTTATAAGTCGTCAGCAGTGCACCTATGATGCCTCTTCCAAAGAACTTTCCGCCGAAGCGGCGAAAGGCAAGCGTGATGCGTTACTGCCTCCTTTCGGCTCATCTGGCGAACTTTTGGAGGGGAGCCACCCCCCTCTCAATGCATTCTTCCGGTGGGAGGAGCTCTTGCGCTGCAGCGCAAGCGTACCTTTATACTGGCCAAGCGTCTGCACTGGAAGGGTCGTGTTAGAACCAGTTATACTGGCCAATAGCTGTGGCGCTAGAGCGCAGGTGTGTTTGGGTGTGTGTGAGCGTTCAATCAGATTCGAAGCAAGACCAGTGGTTCCAAAGCGTCTGCACTCGAGCGCACGTGTAAGAAACGGGAAACGCCTGCAAGAAACGCTCGGCGTTGTCGCGCGCCGCAGCGCACGTGAATAACTATGCTTGTGCGGTTTCCCACTGTCCTTCGCTACGGCGGCGCTTAAAAGCAAACACGAGCTCCCCCGCTCAGTTCTTTTTCTCTGTTATGTCGGCAAGTGAGCTGCAATATTTGTGGCGTCTTTGGCGTTCGGCGTCGACTTTCTGCGCCGGCCTGGAGCCCAGCTCGGCGAAAACGTAACACGGCAAAAAAGAGTTGCGGCAGACCATAGGGGGCTTATTGAAAGGGGATGCCGCAGCTGTAAATGAGAAATATACAGCATTGGGTAAGAGTACAAAATAGGGTGAATGTAATTTCACGTAATGCAAACACCATAACTGAGCAGCAGGTTACAGAGTTGAATCCTGAAGGTATTAAGACAGAAACTTTTAGTGTTTAAAAGCCTGCGATAGCCTTCCTCTGAGGCTTCGAGCTTCACGATCACTGCGCTGCCTCCTGCCGCTTCTCCGTGGCGTTGACGGGATTTGCGGTGCGTGGCTGATAGCGGCTCGTACAGTGTTTTTGTTCTGTTTGAATTCTTTTCGCATTTCCGCGTCCTAAAAAAACTTGTCATGGTGATGTATATAAGCAAAGATTACGTTTAAGTCACTTAAAAGCCGCTGCGTCTTCATAGAGTACGCGATCCCCTGCAAGAGCCACCTGGGGACGCGGTACTCCGCAATTCGTCCCTGCTTTTCCGGGCGTCGGCAACGGTAGCAGGATATCATCACTGTAACCTCCGAATTTAACCCCTGGACAACGAATGCGGCTTTGTTTTGGATATATATTTGGCAGAAAAATATGTTTCGGGTATATGATTACCCAATCCCTGACAAAACCTTATGCCTTTTATAGGAATATAAATCATGTGAAAATGTAAAGTATATTCCAAGCGTGTGTGTCGTAAATATTTGCCCACACACGCCTTATAACAAGAACGAAGGCAAGGCAATGAAATCACAGAAAAGGAAATGCTGTGTAATTGCGTAAAAAAGGCAATAGCTCTAATGGAAATGAAAAACAAAAATTGCAGCTCCTGTCATTCTAAAGACATTCGTTGAAACTTAAGCCAGGTAGGGTTCACCGGACCAGATATACGCGAAATGCACTGATATTTCGCGAAACATAGGTGCGGTGGAAGAAAGGGGGTGCTGTGTGCAATTGCATCCCGAATCAAGCAATGAACGTTTTAGTAATCACACACAAATATCGTGTTCACTGTCCTTTTGTTTTTGGACTTAAACGAACATCTAATCGTATGGCGGACGCATTTTTTAAGAATACAGGGTAGGTAGTTCAACAAGCGATGAAAGGGGTCGTTTTAAAAGTGTGGCAGGTGATAAGACCCTCTGCTTTCCGTTTCTCTTTTATTCTACAGGCTCCCTGTGCCATAGGACCATATTTCGAAGAAGCTTTTATTTGAGGACGCAGATTGCATCCTAAGCCCGTCATTGCGCTGCTCCCAGAGGATATATGTAGCAGAAGAATGTTTCTGGGCGCTCTCCTTCCCGACAAGACGATTCTGTCGTGTGCTGATCCCCGAGTATAATTATGAATGGCCCATAGTACTTTTGTTGAATATTCCCGGAATTAACACAGACTGGCTTGTAAATGGTGGTGATCAATATCGGAAGATGTAATATTGTCCAAACGTAACTGGCATGCTGTCAGGTATAAGAGCTCCGCTGAATATATAAGCGCACAAAACTGATTTACGTCGTAGTCGTAGTGTATAGCCGTAGCATGAACATCTGAGGAACCGGTGGTCACGGAGACACTGATAGTTTATTCAGGGCCGTGCAACTACAATGGGCTCCATCACATCGCCGGTTCCGCGAAGCTGGCGTGTGACACACACCTGGCGCTTATACAGACCGAATATACCCCAGTAAGATAGCGTCAGAACACACCCCGAGTGACTGCTTCACATAAACACGAGTTTCAAACGCCCGCCAACGGTAAATCTCGGTCATGAACGTGCCGCAAAAGCAGCGACGACAGTGGGGAGCGGGACGCGGACTCCCGCGGCTGCTTTCGAAACAGGCCCCTAGGGAGATTTCAGTGGCGACCCTACGGCCGCGCTCGAGGCGTATATTCAAGGACAACCATCAGGAAGTGCTAGGTAGCAAAGCGTCATTTCCAAATTAAATTCGCTTTCAAATTTATAAATGTGTAAAAACTCGTTCTGGAGATCGTTTCCCACCCCTAGCGCCACAAACCATGACGTCAGTATACCTGGAACCCTGTTCATATGTTTCTCACTGGAAAAAAACCCGTAATAACAAGGAAAACGCCGCAGTGAGGAAACCTCCGAAAATGAACGAAACTAGCGTAGCTTTGAAGTACAACCACGTATTTCTAGAAATTTGGCTCTGTCACCTTGAACAACTTGAGAGTGTAGGATCGCCGCTATTTGCGATCGCTGGAAAATACCAAGTGTGGCAATACAAGGTCCCTAGTGATGTCGCCTCTCTTCCACGCTGACTGCTTGTCTGCAGCGTTCACTATGTCAGGCTTTTTCTGAAGGAAAAGCGACTCCCGTTTTCGCGATGTTATCATAGCACGACGAAGTTCATCGTTGCAAGTTTAACGGGGTTCTCAAATCTTGAAGCGCACGTTGACGACCAGACAACGTGCTATTCTTGCGGTGGTGCCTAATGGCAAACAGGCACTTCGTCATTTTGAAGTGAACTTTCCATTGTAAGTGCAGTGATGGTGGTGATAGCGTACAGTAACATACAACTATCTAGTGGTCAGAGTTGCACCCACGTACGGCTTCATACAGTCAGTTCTATACCGAAGCCTGGCGAAGGCTCGAAAAATGTCGAAATAGTGGTCCCCGCTTGTTGTCAGGGCGGCTTCGGAGTGTCAGATTGCGACGCATTATGACGGAAGGGCTCGCACTCACCAAGCTCTCGCCACCCACTATCGGAGGGCTACTATGACTATCTGCCGCCATAGAGTGGAAACAAAATTACACAATCTTCTCTTGGGGAATTTAATGAAAATGCAAAGCATCATCGGCGTTCCGTGTGCTTCCATTCTGTTGCCGTTATGTTGAGTGATCTGGTGTTTAGTAGTGCCAGAGGGAATTACGCGTCCGGGTCACACCGGTTGCAAAGACACGCAAGTACGGTTGTGTGGGAGTGAGTAGGCGATGGTTCTCGAGGCGGCGAAACTCGTCAATCATGTTCTTGTCGATGTTCTCGTCTCTGTGGTAGCAACATATGCTCCTGATCTAAAAAGGACCAGATGAATATCGGGTCGTGATGAACGACAAGAAGAGGAACATAATCTACAGCACACCTAAAGAAAAAGACGCCGTCAAAATGCTTGCTTTGACCCGACTGCGAACCGAAGGCAAATAGTTTGAAGTTCTGACCTACATGGCTGCACCCAAAAACTGCAGCAGGGGAGTGGTATATGGACTATACCTCAGGCTGGCTGAAGAAGAGCTGGAGACTGCCTTTTCCCACCGCGAAACGCCCCCATCATTCGGGTGCGAAGGATGGGAAACTCTAAGTCGGTGGTCATCACCTTCGCCGGCCCCCAAGTCCCCAGGTCGATGCTCTGCTTCAGGGCGCCCATGAAATGCTACCTCTACAGAGGTACGAGGTGAGGTTCAAGTTCGGCGACATCGGCAACCGGTCGGTCGTCTGCAACATCCCTACGGAGACGTGCAAATGATGCAGTGAACCATCGCCGACGAACGAACATTGATGCGAACCTAAATGCTGTTGTCTGGCAAAGAGCAGACGACGGGGATAAAGAGGGGCAAAGCCCTTTACCGAACTCCCTACATCATCGAGAAAAGACAGTGGGAGCACAAGCTGGAAGGGTAAGCGCGGAAGCAAGAAGAGGAGGAGAAAAAAATTACGCCATCTTCCCATGGTAAACCCTGAGAAGGATGCGAAGCATCGTGGGGGTTTCGTAAGGTTCCTATGTGTTGCCGTTATGTTGAGTGATTTGGTGTTTAGTTGCGCCAGAGGGAATTCGCGTCCGCGTCCACACCAGTGGCAAAGGCATGCAAGTTCTGTTGTGCGACAGTGAGTAGGCGGTGGTTCTCGAAGTGGCGAAACTCGTGATTCAAGTTCTTGTCGATGTTGTCGTCTCTGTGGTAAAATCGGTAGTCTCCGGCAGCGTTGGTGATGTAAAGGTTGTTGACCTTGGTGCACCGGCTGAGAGCAATGTACACACCTCCTCTTCGTAGCTTTGTCTTCTCCAGTTTCTTCTTCAGTGTTTTCCCTACGGGAAGAAGACGACGGTGGTTGAACGTGAAGCTATCTCGTGTGGGATTAGCAACCTAAACTCCTCCTCTTTGCAGCTTTGTCTTCTTCTCCTTCTTCTTCAGCGGTTTCCCTACCGGAAGGTGACGACGGTAGTTGAACGCGAAGCTATCTTGTGATGGATTCTTTGGTTGGCCAATCCGTAGGGGCATCTTGCCACAATAATCATTAGAGGCGCTGCGGATGGGGCACAGACAAGTCACATGCCACCCCCCCCCCAGCAAGAGATGATTCGCATCTAAGCGTTGGTGAGGTAAAGGTTGTTGACGTTGGTGCCCTGCCTGAGAGCAACGTACACGCCTTTCTCTTCCCAACTTTGTCGTCTTCTTTTTCCTCTTCAGCGGATCCCCTACTTGAAGATGACGACGGTGGTTTAACGCGAAGCTATCTCGGGATGTAGTTTTGGTTGGCCAATCGCTATGGGCATCTTGCCACAATGATCATTACACTCGCTGCGGACGCGGCTCGTCCAAGTGACATCCCCCGAGCAACAGATGCTGCGCATTTAAAAGAATAAACTCGGCACCCGCTGCACGCCATGCACTACCAGAAAGCACCAAAACCAGGACTGATCGAGGATCAAGTCCAGGCAACGCAGTAGGTTGAGGAACCGCTCGGAATCCTTCCCTCGCCGGCCGGCGTTGAAAACTCAATCAAACACAAAGCACCCAGGTGACACTGGCAGTGTTCGCGCAACGTCTCGATATCCTACAGCAATCGCACCAAAGTTAAGTTCAGTGGGTAGGGCTGCCCAGGATACTAATGCGGAAATCTTAAATGCCCTTAAGAAGCAGAATAGGATCCTGACGAAACAAAATTCAGAACTAAAGAAGCAGTTAGACGAACTTAAGTCAGTTCTGACTTAAAACAGAGCAGGAGGCTACACCGGCTCTGCATGAGTCGTGCATTTTTCAAGAAAGGTAAATCTAGGGAGAATGTTGAGGGGGTCAAATAAGAGATTAGGCAAACAAACCTAGACGCGGAGTGCAACTCGATAAAGGGCATGCTAGAGTCGACACTTGAGCACGTAAACTCGCTGGGCAGCGCTATGGCACAGATGAAAGGTGAAATCCCACTCAGAAACAAATTGAATGGCTATACGGGGAAGCTCAGTGAAATCAAACGAAACGACCTCAGGGTGACACCAAAATGCAGCACCAACACTATCTGCAATGCAATTGTAGGGGCTTCATCAGCAAACGTGTGGTCTTACAGGCATGTCTCGATGGACGCGATCGCCCGGGGCTCATTGTGGTCCAGCAATGCGGGAAAATTTCAAAATTGGCAGGATATAAATTCTACCTGGGCAACGGAAACGATACCCAAGTTGTCACTTTTGTCGAGAAAAATGTAATGGCATGAGAGGTGGAGCTCATAGAGCGCCAACGCACGGAAATGAATCTATACGTACTAAATATCTACAGTTCACTCAAGCGATGAAATGCGATTTCTGGGACCTGATTCTCAAGGTAAAAACCCTAGCCCAGGGCACCCATCTGCTGGTAGTGGGGACTTCAATGCTACACACCCAGACTGGGGTTACAAACACACTCTAGCTAATGGTTGGGCCCTGTGGGAGAAAGTTGAACATCACAACCTTGTGCTGATCACAGAGCCCATGCAACCAAAGAGGCAAGGAAACAGCATGTCAGCAGACACGACGCCAGATCTCACCCTCACGCACGGCCGTATCGAGGACACGTGTTGTAATACTGGGGAAGACATAGGCAGTGATTAAAGGTCATAGAGATCGTGGTTAGGAGTGGACCCTCAGTTCCGAAGAAGCACAAGCACAGAGTAACTAACTGAGAGGCCTTCAGGAATATAGGTAGAGATAACTAACTCATATAAGATATTGGGGCATAGAGTAAGAAGATCATCAATGCCACCCAAACGACCACAGGCGAGCTGGAGGTCTCGAGGTGGACGAGGTGCTTGAGGTAGTCAACAGCCACATCATCGGCCTCTGGAGAAAAAAGAGAGACATAGAGGAGAAAATTCAAAACAAGAGGTGAGATAGAAACCTGCGTAAGAGGATCGTCATCTTAAACAAACTGACAGAGGAATACTCGCTAGAGCTGGCCAAACAAAATTGAGGAAACAAATGTGTCCAGATGAAAAGAAAACCCCGTCGCCAAAAATTGTGGAAATTACTCCGGCACCGGCTTGACCATAATAAGACCAGATCAGAAGCGCAACTACAACCTGAAAGACTCTACAAGTTCGACAGCTCCTCGAAAGAGCTCCTAGACGAGGTTAGAAATCGCTACCAAAGTACGCCCACTGGCGAAACTCTGCCCTACTACACAGGTTCTGCGAATGAGGTCATGGATGCCCCCCTAGCGGTAGCTTAAGCTAGAGCATAAGTTAACCGTCTCTGGACCAAAAAGGCTGCCAAAAATCCGAAGAAACCTAAAGGACGAGTCCATTGCAACTTAACTGTTTATATGCAGTGATGGTGGGAGGGAGTACACACACCTTCGCAATGGAAAGAGTCTAATTGACCCTTTATTCGAACACCAGAAAAGAAGCTCGGACTCGAATACCTTGGGCCAAGATTCTCACGTCGTGCGTAGGAAAACTGATAAAGCACGTCTTTCAAAATATACTCCGCTAGGACCTTGAGGACAAAGAGCTGTATCCGGACACCATGATCGGCTTCGGGGCTAAACTGTTCGTCTGCGACGTGATGCTCCAGAATAAAGAGGAAATCATAGAGAAAGAGACCAAAGACACAAAACTTATTGTTGGCGTAAGTGTCGCTAAGGCTATTGATAATGTTAAGCAGGCTGCTATCCTCAACAACCTGAGCTTACTAAACGCAGGTATAAAACATACAACTACACGAAGGATTTTCTCTCTAACCGGACAGCGACCATACAGCTAGTGTGAGGATCCCTCGAAAACATACAGCTCCGAAATCGGGGAACGCCGAAGGGTCGGTCTTATCCCGTACCCATTTCAACATCGCCATGATAGTGCTTCCCGAGAGACTAAATAAGATAGAGGACCTACATTACACCATATACGCAGACGACCTCACGTTATGAATCAACCGTGGCAGCATTGGGCACAATGAGAAAGTCCTCCAAAAGGCCATATGCGAGGTCGAATAATATCAAGAGCCAATAGAGCTCAAATGCTCTGCAGAAAAATCGGAGGCACTGTGTTGCTCCAAACAATTTTAGTAAGGCATCTATGCTGAGAGTCGGCGGAAGACCGATACCCGCTATAAAACACATCAGGATACTGGGACTTCCCGTCCAGGCAATAGGCAAGAATACAGAGATAATTAGGAAACTAAAAAAACAGTAACGAGCAAACCTGTAAACTGTAAACCGCATATCTAACAAAAGCGGTGGGATGAAAGAAGCGAACCGCCTCAGGCTGTTTCAGGCCTTTGGCGTTAGCCGAATTATATTTGTTGCCCCGTTTCTGAAACTCACCAAGGCAGAGAGAAGTAAGTTAGACATTATCGTAAGAAAATAAATGAATAGTGGAATGGGTCTTTCCCCTAACACCTCGACGGCCAAGATACTCAGCCTAGGCGTCTCGAACACCCTAGACAAGCTCATCGAGGCGACCAAGGCATCAACACCAACAACGACTGCTAGGCAGTAGAACAGGTCGGGGAATACTAGAGTGACTCGGCTACAAAGCCAGAGAGATTGCTGAGGACATGAAGGAGTTTCCTAAGAATGTTAGAGAAAAGCTAACAATATCGCTCTGCCTAGAAACATAAATCCGGCATATCACGCGAGCCGACGTAGGAGCAGCACTATCGCCTTGCAAATCAGATACGGAGGCAGGCCATACGTCCTTTAGTCCGAGACCGCAGAACACATAGAAAAAAAAAGCTTACACGGCAGTGGCAGTAACAGAAGACGGCGTTCCGCACTCAGGCAGCACAATACTTAGGTGCGACACGCAAGAAGCTGACGGGGCTGCCATCTCCGTGGCGCTTACTAAGCGAAGAACGAGGGTGATAGCGACTCGAAGTCAGCCATTAGAAGTTACGACCGAGTCAGGATTTCCAACGCTTCCTGGAAAATTCTTGCGAATGCGGAAGTGACACCCTAACATGTAACGCTTATTTGGGCTCCAGCTAATCGGTGTCTCATCGGGAACGAAAAGTCGCATGCGGCCGCCCGAACTGTTACTTTACGAACAATTGCCAAGGATGCCCTAGAGCCGTTTCCACAACCATGCCCGAGGGTAGACGAAGTTTGAAATTTTAACGAAATTACCCAATATTACAGTCTAGCGCGTAAGGCACTTTCCCCGGCTAATCCGCTGCTTAGCAAGAAAGAAGAGGTCTACTGGAAGAAATTACAAACCGGGTTTTTCGCAAACCCTTCGTAAACAGGACTCTTCGCAAATTCCACCCCAAAATATACGACTCTAGATGCGAGAACTGTAACGGCGTCGCAGACCTCGTCCACATGGCATAGACGTGTCCCTCTCACAACCAACGCCATAGAAATACTGCATCCTGGGAGATCCTGCTACTCAGCCTGACCTCAAGCACTCAGCGCAAAGTCATTGGTCTCGCCTTACAGGCCACGTGCCCCAAAAGATCCCGGCCGACAGTTTGGGGGGCACGAAGGTTACTCGGTTCCTTTGACTGGTGCAAATAAAGTTTCTTATGTATGTCTTTCATCGTCGCCCACTTTTGTGACAAAAGTTTCGAAACGCGCCACCAAAAACCGTCATTTGGACAACTCGGCAAAGCTCACAATATTGGTAAAATCAAGGCGAGTACTACTGGCCCCCCATACGTCAGACATCAACCGCAACTTCCGACGCTGCTGTGACTGGCAGCGACGGAAACGCCGACTACGACACCCGCTAGACTTGTGCACCCTCTCACCGTCCAATAGGGGCCAATCCAACAGGTAAAAATGGACCCTCTCCACCCATTCTCTGCGTCACGCTCAGAGTACAAGAATATTTTAGACTACAGGACGCGCTATGCAGAGACCGCCATTCTTCCCAGAGGGACTGCAAAAGAAATCGCAAAGTTCTTCATAAACGGAGTTGTGCTGCGACATGGAGCCTCTGAAAACCTGATTACAGATTGCAGAACGACATTCACTAAGGAGCTCATGCAAGCCATCCAAGTAATAGAGCACCTAAAGAAGACAATGGCTAATATGCTGCTTTGCGCATCGATGTTTAGCTAAAACATGAGATGCAATACTATCTTATGTCCTAGCTGCACAGGAAGATTCGCAGATGACCCCGTTTGCGTTTGTGTGTAACCGACTGCCAACGACGGTACTCGATGTTGTGCTGTCTCACAAAGATGGCGATGACGTCAACATGGACGTCAAAGGATGGATTCGGCATGCGGAGGAAGTCCGCCAGTTTGCTCGAGTTCCTACAAGGAACCAGCAGCGGGTGGATGCCGGACGCTAGAACTTCTGACGCCGAGACGCCGAGCACCAACCATGTTATAATGTTCGGGTTTGAACTGCCATCCGACGACACGGACTCAGTCAGAAGCTTCTTCAACGCCGTTTCAGACCCTACAGAAATTTACCACGTGTTTGCCAGCTTACCCACGAAGTGACCCCCGATGTTGATTCCAGGACATCATGACGATGCCCGCAGCGTGCAGTCGTCACGTAGTTAGCTTTAAACCTTACTACGCAAGATTGTGGTCTTTGTTTGTTTGTACTTTCGCTTTATTTTTCGCATGGTGTTGATGCACTCTTAGAGAGGGGTAACGTCGCGGAGGATGCATTCGATTCATGTTTTTTGCACTGGCCAGTGGCACCGGGCTGCGTTATCTGTGTTCCAAGTAAAGCACCTCTTCTATAATTTTTTTTTGCACCACACGGGTTACCTCGTTTGATATCGAGAAGGTTTCGCCCTACCATCACTAGCCTGGAATAGTCTTTGATCTGGAGTGTCGTCGATGTAATTCGACGCTTTGAGAAACACCCGCGCCGAAAGATAAATGCCCGCAGAACAGACGCAGCAGCATTAAATTCGCCAACACTTACGAGCTCACGTTACTTTGTGCACTGCAGCTTCTCCACCTTCATATTCTTTTAGTGAGGGGAGTACACGCTCGCTCTGGAAACATGCGTTTCATTCAAGATAGCTGCAGCTTTTTGCTGCGTGTATGTATGTGTGTATGTGTGTGTGTATGTATGTATGTATGTATGTATGTATGTATGTATGTATGTATGTATGTATGTATGTATGTATGTATGTATGTATGTATGTATGTATGTATGTATGTATGTATGTATGTATGTATGTATGTATGTATGTATGTACGCATTTAAAGAAGGGTTCGAATGAGATTTCGTGGCATGCAGAAGAAACAAGTGTATAGCAGTGTTGAAAACTTGATTCACTTGCACTCGTGGCAGTGATTACATTGTTGCAACTATATTTGGAAACTGCACGTCTTATATAGGATTACAATCGTGGCTTTTCACTCAAAAGTGGCCTCCAAGCGGGTAAAGAAGAAAAATGGTGCTACTGTGGTGTAGAAAAGAAGGGCGTGTACAGAATTTTACATACACAACCGGCAGGTCAACAGAACTCCTTAAAAAAACTTATGCCACTGTTAATCTAGGCAGCACTTGCATTATTGTAAAAACTTTCAAAACTATTCACGCGTACAAAAAATGCGAGGACGCCATGTTACTGACAAATGAGCTTACAGCAATTGAAAGAAAAAAAAATCATCAATTGTGTTCAAGTACACATGGGCGCACTGGGGTTTCTCGGCATGAAAAAGCGCTGGTGAGCTCCCGTATTCAGAATTCATTCTTAAGTCACATTGACGATCGACGCAGTGCCAGCCCCATAAAAAGAAATATTGAATTTCTTCACCTCTTTATGAATGCGTGCACACCTTTGTACTTACAATGGAACTTCGCAGAATTCAGGGGAGCAAGTGTGACATGTGTGACAGGGAGACAAGGTTCATAATTCAATGTTAAGATACAATGACAATCGATACAGCACAAACACTGAAACACTGCACTGATTCACCTTTTTATTTAAAATGCAGCTTACAGCCATCGACGAAGCAGAAAGGCAGCCATAATGTATCAGTAACGAACGGAGTGAACCAAATTTCGCAGAATGCAAAAGCACAAGTGATCAGCAGTGTTTAGAGTTCAATATTACCCACTTGATATTGAAGGAGCCACTACATTCTTGTAACAAAATTATTTTCATATCAGCATCTTTTTTGCATGAACCCGAGCAGGCTTTGTTACTGACATGTCAGCATGCAGTGGGGGAGGAGAAAAAGCAGCAATCGTGTTGCAGAAGGAATGGGTATGAATGGGATTTCGCTGCATGCAATGCTACAAATGCTCAACGCTGTTCAAAATTCAACCGCAAGTCCCACATGCGTTCGACGCAGAGCCTAAATTGTTCTGAAAAAATTTATAACTCTGCACCTCTTCTTTAGGAATGCGAGAATGCCTTTTTACTGATGAGGGAGCTTTCAGCGGTTCAGAAAAGTCACAAATTGTGTTCGAGTAAATAACAACATGACCGGGTTCCGCGGCTTGCAAAAGAGACAATTGGGGAGCACTTATGAATTCAACATCACAGCAACAATTGAGGCACTGCCTTTACTGCTGCTTCGTTATTTTGAAACACTCCATATCTTCTTTTAAAAGTCAGCACACCTTTTTATGACAACTGTGCTTACAACAATTGACGAAAGAAGCACCAAATGGGTTTTACTTAATAAGAGCGTGAAGAGAATGCTGTGGCATGCAAAAGCTACAAGTGAGCAGCAGTGTTTAGAATTAACTCTTCACTTACTGATATCGATGAAGTGCCTACATTGCTGTTGCAAAAGTTTGCATATATGAACCTCTTTTTTAGGAACGCGCGCACACCATACTAAAAACGAATCTTACCTCGGTTGAATAAGAAAAACGTAGTCTTGAATTCTAATAAAGAAGTGTGTAATGGGATTTTGCGGTTAGCCAAAGAAAAAGAAAGCAGTAGTTTTTGAAATTCTATTCTAAATCACTCATAATCAAGGCAGCACTAAATTGTTCTAACGACATTTTCAAACTGAGAATCGCATCGGGAGTAACTTGTCCGCCGTTTGCTAAAGAGCGAGGTTACAGTGGTTAAAGAAAAATTAGCAATTGTGACCCATAAAGAAAGGCGTGAATTGCATTTCGTACCATTCAGAGTCGAAAAGTGCAAAGTAGTGTAAAGATATCAACCTAATTCATCACTATCGAGGCAGCACTATACTGTTGGAATAAAATTTTGAAACTCAGCTCATCTGTAAAAAAGCGGGCACGGTTTTTCTTACAATGCATCTTACAGCGGTTGAGGAGAAAGAAATTGTGCAGTTGTGTTCTAGTAACAAACGCAAGAATTAGACCTTGTGGCAGGCATAGCCACAAGAGTGCAGCAGCGTTCACAATTCATACTTAGTACTCCCTGACAACAGAGGCTTAACCTTCATTGTTTTAAACAAACATTGAATTTTTTTGAAACTGACAAGTGCATTTACAGCAGTAGCCGAAAAAATAAGGGCAACAGAATGTCGCGGCATGCAGGATCGAGAACTGGGAAGCAGTGTTCTGAATTCAATTTTAAGGCTTACTTACAACGCATGCAGCGCCCACATTGTTTTAAAGAAATTTTAAAACTGCAATTCTTCTGCAGGAGCGGGTGTACAAGTTTTCTTTTACAAGAGGAAATACAGTGGTTAAGCAACCGCAACAACACTAATTTTTCTTGTAAATGAAAGGCGTGAATAAAAGTTTGCAGCATGCAAGATGTAAAAGTGCACAGAACTGTTCATAAATCACTCGTAAGACTCAATAATGGTCGAGTCAGTTCCTACATTGTTGTAAAATAGCTAAACACTGCACAAGTTGGGTAAAAGTACGTGTATATCGTCTTACAGCAAAGCCCACACCCATTGACGAAATAAAAATGCAGCAACTGGTTTCCAGCAACAGAGGGCGTCAATCGGTTGGCCAGCACTGCAATATCACGTGAGAATTCAATCATAAATCTTAGGATTCGTCGGCAATCATAAAAATATTTTAAAACTCCACATGCCCGCACGTACATCAGTACAAGTTTTTTTTCCTTTAGCGGAGCATGGAGTGGTTGAAAAGGAAAAACATCTAAATAATGTTTCTGTAAATACTGGTGTGAAAATTTTCTATGAATGTTTATGGGCAGTAAACTTGCCATGCGTTAGTGTTTACTAATAATTCTTAACTCTTCAAAAATCGAAGGAGAGCATACAACTGTGTAACAAAAATTTAAAACTCTCCAACTTTGATTGAGCAACGCGAGTACGCATTTTTACTTGAAGGAGAGCTTAAAACAGTTGAAAAAGAAACCACCACATTAGCGTAGCAGTTGGCAAGGGTATGAATTGGATTTTTAAGAGTGTAAATTTGCAAGTAGAAGAAGTGTTTCAGATATAGTCATAAATCCTAATATTTGAGGCATTTTATACATCGTTGTAACATTCTTTTGAAAGTTATGCACGCCGATTTAATAAAAAGAAGGCTACAGCTGTTACAGAAGAAAAATGCAATAAATGGGTTCCAGTAGGAAGAGCGCAATAGAGCTTTGTTTCATACAGACATAAAAAAGCTCACCAGTGTTCAAAATTCACTCTTAGAACTCACTGAAAATCGACCTTGTGTCTACACAGTTGCAACAATATATGAACCGCTGCATTGGTTCTTTGAAAGTGAGTGTATGCCTTTGCAGAAATTGCAGAAATTGTGCAGAAACAATGCAGAAATTGTGCTCTGGTAGAGTAAATGGTTTTTTCTAGCATACCGCAGCTACGAGTGTGCAGGCGCGTTCAGACAATAATATATGATACTCACTGACCACAGAGGCAGCGCCAACATTGTTACGTTGGGCACGGCGGCATCACCACCATGTGGGTCGCATCTAATCCATTCGTGTATTTCGTACAGGTAAGCAAACGATACGGAAAGCCCTTTCGTTCTAGTGACCCCTTCTTGGTGGTGTTGCCTTGCCTAGGGTTTTTCAGTTACTGAGTATGTTGCATATTGTTTGATGTGGCGTCATCTGTTAGGAGGATTCTTTTGCTAAGTGGCGATATTGAGACTAACCCCGGCCTTACTCTACAACAAATAGCAAAGCAACTTAGTGAAATCGCAACTGACATCAAGGAGATTAAGAAAAAACGCTTGACCGATATAGACAAAAAATTAGATTCATCAGCCAGCTTAGAAATAAAGGTCACGTCATGCCAGCAACAAATTGCGAATCATAAAGCAAGGATTGATGATCTTGAAAACCGAAGAAGGTCCAATATCATTGTTTACAGACCACCTGAATCAGAAGAGGAGAAGAACGAGTTGCTAGAGTCCACTGTGAAAAATGAGATAATAAAACGCATTCTTGAGATGGATTCGGTGGCTATTGAACGTATTCATAGACTGGGGCGGCCAACAGCCGGCAAGGTCAGGCCCGTAATTCTCAAACTAATTGATTCAAGTGACAAGACAAAAAGTTTGAAACAGTGTATCAAACTAAAAGACACTGATTTTTCTATTGGGAAGGATTTCTCTGTAAGATTACGGTAAATCAGAAAAAAACTATGGCTTAGCTGTAAAAATAATCGAGATGAAAGCGATAAAGCCTTAAGCTATATATCAACACGAATGAATACGTTTGAGTCAAAGACAAAAATGATATCGGGCCCGTTAAAAAAACGAAGCCACAAGCGATATACCATAGAAACCGAATGCCGGCAGCCAAATACGCGAAGTCAGAGCCACGAAAAAAAACTGAGGAATGTAATATAGACCAGACGCCTTCTGTCACTCCTCCCTATAAAAACACAGCTAGGTTACGTAAAAATAGCGGGAACACAAACAAAAGAAAAGAGCTTAGACTAGTTAACATACACATGCCCAGTGTCACTAATAAATACATTTCTTGGAAAGCATGCTCATGCAGTATGATCCCCATATTTCGGTGATAACAAAGACGTGGCTGAGAGAGGAAATTAGGGATGACGAGGTATTTCCCCTCTGTTACAACATCTATCGGAACGACCAATCTGCCGGAGGCGGAGGAGTAGCCATCCTTGCCACACCAGAAATTGAAGCTACGATTGCAGCTGATGTTGGTATTCTTGAATGCTTGTGCTTACAGTTGTCCTGCTGGGGACATAGCTTTATCCTGTACGCACATTAGAGGCCTCCAGATGCTAACCCGGAGTACCTCACTGTGCTGAAAGAGCTAATGTCATGGTTTTTATTACGCAAATCTTTTTGGTTGGAGACCTATATTGGCCAAGTGTACACTGAAAGGGGCTGACCTGTTCCCAGTTCAGTAAAAATGCTAACACTATTTTTCATATTATGCTCGCTCACGATCTACCTCATATAGTTAGGCAACCAACACGCGTGCGAGGACATGCAAGCTCTATCCTGGATTTGTTATTCGTAAAACGAGCTTTTACAGAACATACTGTAGTCGTGGAACGACGGCTTTCAGATCATGAACTTGTAAGCGTGTCAATTTCTCTGTTTCAATGCAGTAGCCACCAAAAATCACCAATCCAGTATTTTAATGATTATTTGAGAGCTGATGATGACCATGTATTAGAATACATGGAAGCTGTACTTGCAGAATTTAATGATGACGCTTTAAGCACGTGCGCTCTTTGGGCGAAATTTGTTGAGACATGCCAATACTGTATGAACAACTTTATCCCTAACAAACCCAAATGAACGCACAAACGTACGCCACCGATGACTCATGAAATTGGTAAACTAAAAAGAAAACTTAAACGGCTAAGAAAGCAGCATGCGCAGCGCATAGGTATTACGGAGCACCTACAAATCCTTCCTGAAAAAATTCATCGATCAAAAGAATACTACTTTAAAAACTTAATGCCCAATTTTATAAAGACAGATCCTTGCAAGTTCTGGACTTTCCTAAAGAAAGAAGAAACCCGTTTCAAATAATGTACTTCACGGCCGCATGGTTTTATATCATGGCGACACTGCAAATTATTTCAACACATACTTTCATTGCGTGTTTAATGTTTCCCGAGCATCTGCGTCTTCTGTAGCGTCATCTCAACCATGCGAAGTCAATTTCATTTCATATGCTGGTTTGGTTTTTATGCTTGTAAACCTAAATACGAAAAAAAGTTGCGGTCCTGCAAAACAACCTGATGTCTTTCTCCGACGTTATTCTAAATGCTTTGGCAAATTTCTCTTAGAAATCTTCCATGCTTCTCTGTCAACAACAAAATTGCCGGGTAGCTAGAAAATGGCCAGCGTGCCGCCTAACTTCAAAAAAGACGACAGATAATCAGTACCTAATTACAAGCCAGTATCTGTAACTTCCTCATGTTGTAAAATAATTGTACACATTATAGCGAACTACATTACAGATTTTATTGAAACACACTCCATATTACACAGTTCCAGCACGGCTTCAGAAGAAAGAATACCACCGTGACGCAGGTTGTTACCGTTACGCATGCGTTTGCCGGGGCGCTCGATAATATTATTCCGATAGACACCATTTTTCTAGACTTTTGTAAGGGCTTTGATAAGGTTCCTCATGAGAAATTAATGTACAAATTAAATAAAATAGGTGTACCGAAGTCATTGGTCGCATGGGCAGCTGAATACCTGAGCCAACGGGTGCAGTACGTCGCCATCGAGGGTCAAAATTTGAGTCTTTTGACAGTCACGTCGAGTATACCCCAACGTAGTGTATTGGGTCCCTTGATATTTCTGTGTTATATAAATGATATTGTAGATGTAATTGAACCAGCCGTCCAAAGTCGGTTCTTCACAGACGACTGCGTTTTATTTCGTGAAAGTCATAACACCCATGATCAAACAGAGCTAAGCAAAATTCAAGACTACTTATACAAATAGTGCAACAAATGGGGTATTATTGTAAATGCAGAGAAAACAGTTTTCATGTGTGTAACTCGAAAAAATATCCCCATCACTATGCTTATTCCCTTGGTCCATCGACAGGTAAACAGGTCAATAACTACAAATATCTTGGTGTTACGTTCACTGCTAACCTGTCTTGGAATTCACACATTGGTGACATTTGTGCATCTGCTTTCAGAAAATTATGTTTTTGAGACACAAGCTTCGCAATTCACCACCAAATGTAAAACTTCTGTGTTATCAGTCCTACGTTCGACCAAAGTTAGAATACGCATGCGTAGTGTGGGATACCTACATAAAATGCAACATAGATAAATTGCAAAGAATTCAGATAAAAGCAGTTCGCTTTATATATTCTAACCTTCGTCGCACGGATTCTCCATCAGAACTAATGTCAGCTAACAACATTCCATTACTTCTGTCTAGAAGAACACAACTCCGCTTAGACTTCCTGAGTTAATTGCTTTACCATAGATATGCGATTGACCCTTCATTGTATCTAACCCCTTTGTGTCAACCCGAAATACACGACATCATCAACCAAACTCTTTAACACCATAATATGCCAGAAGAGATACATATAATTTGTCACAGCATGACCGACTTGCATAGTATGTATGTTTGTCGCATTGTGTATATTTGTTTATGTAGCACTGTATATATATTCTTATTTTGCTCAGTTTGTCATTTTTTGCATTCGTGATCAGTCTTAGTTAACTGTTTTGGTCGTTGTGATTCGTGATTGCCCGTCCTGATTGGACCACGTGTTGTGGTCTGCAGTATGAAATAAATAAATATAATAAGCAAGTTTCAAACTCTGAACTTCTTTAGGAACACGCATACGGCTTTTAACGTACAAGAGAGCTTACAGTACTTAAAGGAGAAAAAGCAGTAATCGCGCTTTAAGAGGGACATGAATGGGACTTCGCTGCTTTATGAAGCTACAAAGCGAGCAGCAATGTTCGTAATTCTGTAAGACTCACTGATGATGGGCGCAGATACTACATTGTTGGTAAAAAAGAGCAAACTCCGCCCTTATTCAGCGTTACAGCACGCACGCCTTTTTACTTTCACGGAAGCCTACAGTGGTATAGTGTTCCTGTAGAGGAGGGTGGGAATGGGGTTTCACGGCATGCAATATAGGCAAGTGCACAGCAGTGTTAAGAATTTGAACTTAACGCTCACTTGCACTAGGCAGCACCAAAACTGTCAGAAAATTTTGAGATTCTACGCCCCTCCTGCATAAACGCGTGTACGCCTGTGAAAGCAAGGGTGCGTATACGGGTATTAAAATGCAGCAATTTTTGTCCAATAAAGAAGGGGGTGAATGCAGTTTGGCGGCATGCAGAAGCCATATGACCACAGCATTTCAAAAAATAGTCTCTGAATAAAAAAAAATCAAGAGAGGGACTGGATTGTTGCAACAATAAATTAAAGCTCTGCACGCCATCTCTAGGATTGCGATCACGCCTTTCTACTGACAAATAAGCTCACTGCTCTTGATATGATGATGGTTGGTATTTATTGGCACAAGGTCAACAAGGGCAAAGAGAACCAGAGAACTTATTTATTTGTTGATGTGACCGTAAATACTAAAACCGGCGAGCAGAAGTAAAAGTGATGCAGAACAAAGGACAACGGAGATGGCTGAGGTATAGGCCCAGGATGATTACACGTGATATAACAATAGCTGTAGAAATTTTACCTCATCTAAAAACTTAAGAACACGTTGACTAGAAAACATTGGTTCTTCAACCTAAAATGATTATGGGCGATTTGGATTGTGTCGTGTGTATATTTTAGGGAAATGCTTGTGTCGTGCTGTGTCAAGTGCCTTGCATGTGATTAGTATGTGCACTGCGGATACGTCTCTTCCACACCTTGTACACACGGGTCGCGAAGATCCAGTGAACAGGTGGGACTGCGTTATCAATCAATCAATCAATCAATCAATCAATCAATCCTTTATTGGAAGAAACCAAAGTATATCGTGTGCTACAGGGGCAGAGACTAAAGGCTAGATCACCTGACGAGGACTCTGTCCCTCTGCAGTTCAACAACGTTGCGTGTACATTTTACGCAAAAGATATTGACAATTTGTGTATCTGCACAGATCAAAGTTTGCCACAAAAAAAATCTAAAGCAACTTGTCTAGTAAAAGAACACCAAGAAAATAACTACATCCAAAATATATACGAGCAAGTTCACAAACTAATACAAAGCAGTTGATACAACAGATACAAAAAAAAATATTAATTCAAAAAACGCTTACAACTGATCAAATTGTTACAAAAATAGTACATGCATTTCTCATGACACAGTGAATAACTATACACACGTGTATAACATTTCGCTAAGCACGGTAACGCCATTCACAAAAATAAAGAAAGCAAGAAAACAAACAAGAAAATTTCAGCTAGATTGCGTGAACAAATAATGGCAGGCAATATCAATTTGTGTAGTAGAGGCCGAGTGACTGCAATACATTCATAATGTGCTGTTTAAACGCACTTACCGAACGCGTGAAACCTATTTTACCATTTAATTTATTAGGTATAAAAAGTTGGATATTCAGTTGTGTGTTTCCCATAGTTTGTCCTGGTTTTCGGCATTCTCTTTTTTTGTCTTATTGAATACCCTGAATCGTGATCTACGCCTGGCCTGCAAAAGTTATTTTGTTGTATATAGTGTAGCAGCTTAAAATAGTAAAGCTGGTCTGCTTTTAATATATTGTGTTTCAAAAACAGGGGAGATGTCGGCAGACTGTGGTAGTTTCCGCGATAGTTTTCAAAACATCAAAGCACTTTCTTCTGTAGCACAATTATTTTTCTATAATTTCCGGACGTCGTCGTTCCCCAGACTAATAATTCATAACAGAGCTTCGAATAGAACAAAGAGCGGTAAAGAAGTTTTTTACCCAAAGCGGAAATAATGTTGGTAACTTGTACAGGGTGCTAACAGTTTGATGTGCATGTCCTATTTGCAGCCTAGCCAGGTCGACTTCAGTGTATCTGTCATGTGAGGCCGTTGTGTGGCATCCCAACTGTGGTTTTATCACGTGCAGTTTGTTGTTTCTTTGTGGACTCCAGTGTCGTTGCCATGTGTTACAAAGCGCTCGTCTGATGTGTGTCTTGATTTCGGTGTGCAGTACGGTTGTTATGTCAACTGTGGTCATGAGAGCAGCAGCCCCAGCCCTTTGATAAGCGGTCTCATTGCCGCGGATCCCACCCTGCCCTGATACCCAGATCATAGTTACATCTACATTTCAAGCATATGCAGTAATTATAACCGTTAAAAAACATTGATGACATAGTTTTACCGTCTTGATGACAGTGCCTGCACAATGCTTAGACAATCTTTATACACGATAGATTGGAAATTTATTGTTTGATGATGTGATTTAAAATGAGTATAATGTCATACGCTTCTGGCGCGTAAATACTGCTACGAAAATTTATTGTTTTAGTAACGCTAAACTTTGGTCTCTACACTGAAAAAGGAAAAGTATAATAGCTCTCACAGGGAGCGAGATGCTTCTGCACACAATGTCCCTCTTCCAGACATGCACAAAACACCCAACTATATTTTCGTTTCACCATGGCAGCTTCGTCCTATATCATGCTACCAGTCATTCTCGCCACATGAAAAGATAGGTTACCGAGGAGTGCAATTCTGGAGCACTTACTGTTCCTGAAAGACAAGTATAATCAGTTTTTGAAGCGTCGCTGACAAATTCTGCACCCTTGTACTTGTCCTTCAGGAACAGTAAGTGCTCCAGAATTGCTCTCCTCGGTAACCTATCTTTTCGTGTGGCGAGAATGACTGGTAGCATGATATAGGACAAAGCTGCCATGGTGAAATGAAAATATAGTTGGGTGTTTTGTGCATGTCTGAAAGGGGGACATTGTGTGCAGAAGCCTCTCGCTCCCTGTGAGAGCGAAAGGTAAGAAGATAGATGACCTGTTTAAAAAGAGTTGATATTTTGATGTATCGTTCGTGATAGGGTTAAAAACAAGGTTTGTAAGAGACACAATGTTAGAAGCATGCAGCAAGTCAAAATACTCCCGCTGATGCCTTAGGCACCATATGACACCCTCCATATACACCCTCTTGACAGGGCTAGCGCAGAAAGCCCCGCATGAGAGGTGAAGGCCAGATGCAGCACTGGGTCGAGCATTTGCAGTGTTATTTTGTCGCCGGCCCATACCCGACACTGCTATATTCAAGCCGAGACCCCACTAAAGCAGTGGAAAGGCACAGAAGGAATTGTTTGGCGGCCCCATAAAATTGGTGGGATTTTACCACAAAAATGTTCATTATTTTTAAGCGTATACAATTAAGCTGTGGGATATACGGAACCAATGTAAGCTTTTCGTAGAATAAAATACATAAAACTTGCGCTCCTTGTTCGCAGGAAACGACACGCCATTATGAGTAATGTCTGGGTCTGGGTGAACCCCACGCATCGTCGAGGACAGAACACAAAAGCTTTTTCAAGGAATAATTTTAAAACCCTTCCTATCTGCAAAGCCGGCAAGCTTCTTGACACCACGCGGGACTTGACGTTCACAGATTGACATATTACTTGACCAAAAGAAAATCTGGACGTCATCTCCTTACATTGCCTTTCTAAGAGAGTTCATTTTAACTATGAAAAGAGTGCAGCTCAAGACTCTACCTTGTGGCATGCCATTTTCTTGCACATGAACCTTTACCAGTGCACAACCAATTCTTACACGAAAGGTTCTCTCCGACATATAAACGAAAAGGATGCTCAACGTGTTGCCTGAAACATCGATTGACCTCAGGTAACTCAGGATGCCGTACCGCCACGTGGTGTCATGGGCTTTAACGATGTCGAAAAAGACCATAAGGCAAAACAATTTATTCAAGATTTCATCCCTCATATATTATTGAAGAGCGACAAGATGGTCGTTCGTAGATAGCCCCACCCTGAAGCCTGCGTTACACCTCTCGAGAAGACCGTTGTACTTCAAGAAGTACTCGAGCCTTCTGTTGGTCATCTTTTCGAGGAGCTTGCACAGGCAACTTATGAGGGCGACGGGTTGATAGCTTGTGGGAGTGGAAGGGTCCTTCCCCTCTTTCGATAATACTACAACAATGTCCTCCCTTCAAGAATTTGGAATGTGCCCCGAAAGCCATACCTTGTTGAAAAGGTGAAGGATTGTTGCCACCGTTTCCTTTTTTGGGTGAACTTTTAAAAGATATCAGGAGTCTACTTAAGAAAGCCAACAAACTCACCGAATCTACAGGGCACAGGTGACAAAGAGGGTGGCAGTTTGATGTGCAGCTTTCGCCGACCAGAAAGGCAAGAATGATCAGAGCCTTCAACGAATCAACAAAATAAAGACATATTTGGACAGGCAAAACAGTATACACGCACGAGGACATACAACGTAAACGGGAGGTAACTTAGATTGAATACAAATGCAAAAAACAGTTCAAAATGAAACAAAATGATACAATTAGGAGCATTTACAAATATATATTACGAAAAAGCGTAGTTAACTAAAACAAAACTAACAGTTCGATGCATATGAGAGACAGAGACCCACAATATTCACCGACGGCGCCAGACTATGCACTGCTGTCGGAGGCGATTCGGCTACCTGTGAAGCGTGCCTTAGTCGTTGGCCAGACCGTCCGAGACGATCGCGGTGATTTTAGACCCAGGAGTACGTTGGAGTCCTCCATGGCGCGGGCCACGAATTGTGTGGTGCACAAACTCGCAGAAGTTGTCCCATCACAATGTCCAAATGTAGCTAATTTGATGCGGCGCCGACTCTTTTTTATTACTGCGCCGGCGCGGAGAGGAAGGGCAACACAGAACGCACCCGCCGCTGTCGAGCGAAAAACTTCTCTCTTACACTCTTCTAGAATCATCGGCGCGCCATAGCACTGGCAAAGCTATGCTCACCTTTTCGAAAGTGCTCGAAGCTTCGTCAGAACCGGAGAGGCGGAGGTTTTGTTTTGGTATTTTTTTGCTGCCGAGGCGGCGAGTGGTCCCGTTACCACCGCTTCGTTCGAGACAGTTCCAGATTTTTCTCGGAGTGAATAGAACCGAACTAAATTAATCGGACAGCCTTAACAAAAATTAGGCGCTGTACAATAAAACGAATAAAAGTTATGCGGTACTTTTAGTCGTCGTACGCTCCCGTTTGTGAGAATTTTAACAAGAGGGTCTGCATTTGAGTGCTGTAATATTGTATACGTGATGTTGTCTGGGCCTGGAGCTGAGGGTTTCCAGATGCTCAGAGAATCTGTCAGCTCCTGAAGCGATAACTCAGAGTTATATTACGTGGTTGGTTGGTCAGTCGTTGGCATAAAAGAACCTTTTCGGTAGAGACTTTGTGTTTGAGGAAAGTGTTTTTTTAGTTTGCTGAACTGGACACGTGTTGGAAGTGTTGTGCAAGTGTGTAAGCCTGGTCTTCGAGTATGCTGCCTGTTGTGCTGACCAGAGGCAGGCTGCGTGATTGTCCTTTGAGTTTGCTTATTTGCGACCATACCTTGTGTGTGTCTGTGTAATATTTCTTCGATGCCAACAATGAGTGCAAACTATATCGGTTTGCCTCAGGGCGGACCGATTTTCTAAACGCTTTTGCTCGTGCAAAGAACAGAAGGTTACCCGGCGTGGGGCACCGACGAAGGATACCCCACGCCTTGTTGTGGGCCTCTCACGGCCGCCTAGTGTCCTCATCCCACGACGGCCTCCTCTAATTGCGCGGGGCACCAGACGCCTGGGGAATGAAATATTCGGCGGCATCGAGGAAATGCATAGTGATGATTTGAGCGGCTTCATCTAGGTGTAGGTGTCTTATGGTTGTACAGTGTAGCTTGGATGTATCTGTACATGTATTCCAGTTAGCTTTTGCTTCAGTAAGCCTGTTTTGGGGGAAAAATGGACTACATGGGCCTTTACCTATATATCTTAGTGATCAGGGAAGTGGTCACTGTCATATGGGTGAGTGCCCACGCCCCACTGGAGACAAAGAAACAGAACTGCGGAGCCGATAGCCAAGAGAAGAAATTACTTTGTTGTGTCCATGTTAGGATATGTAGGCCGTTTCTTGCTGAAAATGAATGCTCCAGAGGATGTTAAAAACTTGTCTATCAGGTGACCTCAGGCATCCATGCAAGAATAGCCCTAAATAGCATTGTGTGCATTGAGGTCGCCAGTTAGGATGTATGATTCGGGCAGCTCGTCGACCAGCGTCTCCATGTCAGAGCTCGAAAGTCGAGTTCGGCAGGAATGTATATAGAGCATACCGTTATCAACCTAATAAATATGATTGTGCGAATTGATACAGACTCAATGACAGTGTTAAAAGTGACAGGTTGGCATGCTAAGAATTTCCGGCCGATTATGGCCACACCACCAGAATATCTGCGTTCAGCCATCTGTGTCCTGACTGAATACCACATAATTTTTACAGAATTTTTTGTGATTGGAATTCAAAAGCCTTTCCTGAACACACATTACACTTGCCTGATTAGCAAGCAGTATTTGGTATATATTGTCAAAATTTTTAAGGCCTCTGTAGTTGAAATGGATTATGTCTTCTCTTGCCATTAGCAAGGCATCGGAGCTACTAGAGTGTGTTGTTCATGTATCGGGTTGTGGGAGTTGTTGCGAGCTACAATTATCTGTGGGATGGTCATGTTGGGCTCACTTGGCTTTGGCCCCGACACAAGTTAGTACCATGCTAAACCATATGACATATCTCTATTGTGAGGGGGCGCCTTACTCTTAGTTGACTTAGGCTGCAGTGTGTTGGGATTCTCCGGAAATGCGTTTTTTTTTCTCTCTCTCTATCTCCCTGTTTTCAAACCCACTGACACATCTCCACACTGAGGGGTCGCCTTAGTATCAGTGGTATTACGCTGCCCTGGGTCATGAATCTCAGGAAATGGGCTATCTTCGCTAACTCTCTGTCGTCCTATTTGATACACCGACTGACATGTCTCCGTTTTGAGCTGGCGGCTTACTCTCAGTGGACTTGCGCTGCCGGATGTCGTGAACTTCCAAAAATGCGATATCTTTGCTATCTCTCCATCAACATGTTCTAGCCGGGTGATATATTCGTTCTGAGGGGTTTTTTACTCTCACTGGACTTACGCTGCACTGTGTTGTATCCCACCGTACGTTCACTATCTTATATATCTGTCTCCCCATTTCCAAGCCCAACCGACATATCTCCGTTCTGTGGAGGCGCCCTACTCTCAAGGAACTTACACTGCCCTATATTGTGGGCCTCCGGAAATGCACTATCTTCGGTATCTCTCTATTTTGCCTCTTCCAAGCGCAAGTCACATATTTCTATGCTGTGGGGGCGCCTTACTCTCAGTGCACTTAGGCTGCCCTCCGTCGTGAGCCTCGTAGTAGCGCTATCTACTCTATGCTCTTTCTCCTAATTTCTCAATCTGTCTGACATATTTTAATTCAAAGGGGACACCTTACTCACGGTGGACGTACGCTGCCCTATTTTGTGAGCCCCAGGAAATGTGCTATCACCCCAATCACTCAGTAACCCCACTTCGTTAGAAGACAGACATACCTCCATTCTGAAATGGGTGCCTCACTCTCAGTGGACTTACGCTGCCGTTTGTGGTTGGCCTTTGAAAATGCGCTATCTTCGCTATATGTCTGTCCCCCTGTTTTCTTGCCCGACTAACATACCTTCATTTTGAGAGGGCACCTTATTCTCAATGGACTTACTCAGCCCTCTGCCGTGAGCCTTCGGAAATGCACCATTTTCACCACCTCAATATCTTCCCATTTCCTAACTTGAAAGAGATTCCTTTAAGGGATCGCCTTACTTTCATTGGTCTTACGCTACCCTCTATTATGAACCTCAGGAAATGCGCTATATTCGATTTCCGGCTGTCTCACAGCTTCCGAACCCGGCTCCCATATCTCCGTTCTGAGGTGGCGCCTTACTCTCAGTGGTCTACTTCGCCCTTTGGCGAGAGCCTTCGAAAATACGCTATCTTCTATATCTGTCTCCCTATTTCCTCAACAGACTGAACTATATCTGTTCTGAGTAGGGGCATTACCAACAGTGGACTTGCGCGGCGATGTGTCGTGAGCCTCCGCAAATGCGTTATCTTCGCTATCTCTTAGTTAACCCATTTCTTAACTCGACCTATCTGCATTCCGAGGGGGCGCCTTACTCTCAGTAGACTTACGCTGGCGTAAGTGGTCGGCCTCTCGAAATGCGCTATCTATATTATCCCTATTTCTCCACATACCCGACTGACATATCTCATTTCTGAGGGAATGCCCTACTCTGAGTAAACCTATGCTACTCAGAGTAGGGCACTCAGAGTAGGCTAACTCTCTGTCTCCCCATTTCCCCACCGACTGCCATATCTCCGTTCTGATGCGGCGCTTTACTCTCTGTATACTTGTGCTGCCCTCTGTCTTTAGCCTCCATAAATGCGCTATCTTCCCTATCTCACTGTCTACCCGTATCTTAACTCCACTGATATACCTCCGTTCATTCGGGGCGTCGTACTCTCACTTGACGTACACTTCCATGCGTCGTGATATTCAGGAAATGCGCTCTCTACGCTACCTCTGTCTCCCGGTCTCATAACCGAACTGACATATCTCCGTTCTGAGGGGGCACATTTAGCTCAGTGGACTTCCACATGCCACTGTCGTGAGCCTCGGCGATTGCACTGTCTTTGCTATCTTTCTGTCTCCCCATTTCCTTACCCGGATGACATATCTCCGTAAAGAGGGGGCGCCTTACTCTCGGAGGAGTTGCAGCTGCCCTGTGTCGTGAGTATCTGCAACTAAAATCTTCTCTGTCTGTCTCTTGTTTTCTTAAATCGACTGATATATCTCAATTCTGAGTGGGCGCCTTACTCGCAGTTCACTTAGGCTGCCCTGTGTCGTGAGCCTCTGGAAATGCGCTATCTTCACCATGTCTTTCTCCCCATTACCTTACCAGACTGCCATATCTCCATTATTAGGGGGCGCCTTACTCTCACTAGACTTACGTTACCCCTGTTTGCAGCCTCCGCAAATGTGCTGTCCTCGCCATCTCTTAGTTTCGCCATTTCTTAACTCGACTGTTATGTCTCCGTTCTCAGGCTGTTATTCTCGGTGCACTTACAGCTCCCTGTTTCCGGAGTCTCCGGAAATGCGCTATCTTGGCTATCTGTCTGTCTCCCGATTTTCTAACCCTAATCGTCGTTCTGAGGGTGCCCCTTACTCTAAGTGGACCTATGCTGCCCTTTGCCGTCAGGCTCCGGAATTGCGCTACCATCTCTCTCTCTCTCTCTCTCTCTCTCTCTCTCTCTCTCTCTCTCTCTCTCTCTCTCTCTCTCTCTCTCTCTCTCTCGCCATTTCTTCGCCAGAGTGACATATCTCCGTCCTAAAGGGGGCTCCTTAACCTCAGTGCACTTATGTTATGTTAAGTGTTATGTCCGTGACCATGCATTGCGGCTAAGAAAAATAAACTTCAAGGAAGCTAAAACAAACACTTTCTGCCGACGCCACTATTCACCTTTCACCAGCTGCCGGCAAGCGCTCGAAGCTAGTTGTTCAATTGCAAGCGCCTCAGCCAGCATCCGTTGAAGCATGAATCATGCGCTTGAGGGGCTGGTATTCTGGGCTTTGTGGGCGACACCTTATAAGCGTCTCTTTAAAAACGAAGGCGAAAGTATATAAAAAAGAAAAAAAACCGTGGGAAATGTAACAATCGTGAAAATGGACCTAGCGCGTAACGCCCTTTTTTGCCCAAGAATCCTTAATTTATTTTTTATAATGACGTAAATGAAGATACTTGATCGCACTAAATTTTAAGAGACGAAATAGGGCAAAAATGATATTAACTAAAAAATTACAAAAGGTAACATAAAAAAATAAAAAACATATGCATCCGATATATCTCACCACAGAAAGTAGACCAAATGGATCTAGGACATTTCGGTGCAGACATTTCGGTACAGGGACATTTCGGTACACGGACGTTTCGGTGCACGGACATGTCGGTGCGCGAACTTTTCGGTGTGCGAATATTTCTGTGCACAGACATTTCGGTGCGCAAACGTTTTGTGAACGAACTTTTCGGAAAACGAATTATCGTGTTCTTCATTGTATGAAACAGCCGTCAAACCTTCATCACCGCGTAAGTGGGTTATAGAAAACAATACACTGATATCATACTTAAATTGCTGCCTTATTCAGAAAACCTTGTTCAGAAAATCCTGTTATTTAACCAACAGATTAATGTTTTTTCGGATGTTGTTAACTGATAATATAAATTCGCTCTTTTTTGTCACAGGCACATCAGCCGATGTTGACGATGCTATATTGGGTTGTATAACAATTTTTAATTCGAGCACACTCCAACTATCTAAAGAAACCAGCTAGCTTGCAAAAACGCGGTGTTACTCCCATAATACATGAAACAATAATAATAGTTTTGTATGGGGTGCACTCACAAGCTGTTGTCACCGGTTTGTTTTTCTACGGATACGTCATTTTTCTAGAGAATATCGTCGTGTTAGTTAGGCGATCGAATTCAAAAAGATTGCGGCGGCTCGATTTTCTCACACGTAGTTGGATTCCACCGCCATGTTAGCTAGGTCGTCGCGCGTAAGAAAGGTTAACCAGGAAAACTTTCCAATGTTTAACTAATTAAAAATACTGAGGTTACATATACATCCGGACAGAGGAGCACGGGAAGATACCGTCTTACATTGTGCACTGTCGTAGGGCGATGCACTACGCGAAGGCGCCTGCACGGGAGCGAGCGAAACGGAACGTAAGCACTCGGTTGCGCCTGGCGTCTACTCGTGTTTTCAGGAACAAAGCACCGGAGTCTGGGGCGCGTCGGGCTCTTGGGGGAGTCCGGGCTTCTCGGTGCTGCCGTGGCTGTAAATTGCGGTTGTCTCTGTGTCTTCTGGCGACAGCTTTCTCATTCGTTTTCGTTTCTCGCTGCGCTGAAATTCTCCGAATAATCTCAGCAACTGAAAGTACTTTTACTCAATCTGTACTCATCTGTAGTTCCTTGCACATAATCTGCACTAACATTTGATTGTATTCGACAATGTTTCTACTAATTTGTTCAAATATTCAAGGTGGTAAATATTGCCGCGAACCCTTTATGGGTTTTTTATAGTTTGTTTTCACTGCCGGGCTACGCGCGGCGGTGTTATCTGCGTTCTAAACGAAGCGCATCTTCCATTCTTCACTTTTATGTCGCACATGCTATCACATATAGGCAAGCAGACTCTTTCGTACTAACGTCACTAGCCAAGAACAATCTTCTGTGATCTAGAATGTTCAGAATGTGAATCGACGGTTCTAGAAACACTGCGCCGAAAGATAAAAGCCTGCAGAGCAGACGCTGTGGCATTACATCTCCGACACTCGCTTGAGTACCTCCCTTTGCTGACTGCTGCTTCACCACTCGTGTATTATTTAAGTTGTAAGGGGAGCACACGTTCGCTCCAATACACGTGTTTTCTTTCAAGACAAATGCGTTCTCTCTGGCTTCGTGACATCTGGTCGACGTGCGGGGTACGCACCCTTTATGATGACCTCTGCAAGCCGCCAGTAGAGCCAGCCTCCGACTGCAAAGATTGCCGCCCGAGTTCGGCCTCCTGGGGGAAAGACCCAAAAGAACGACTGCTGAAACCACCACCATGGTTCAAAAACCAACGCAGCCAATCCTGCTGTAGCAGCCCCGAGAACCGCCAACATTCCGAGGAGCCCCCGCTGAAAACCCGGAGGAATGGTTGGAGAAGTTGGAGCCCGTGCGGATCATCAACAAGTGGGACGATAAAGAAACCTTCCGGCATGTTTTCTTTTACTTGGAGGATGCAGCTCTAACTTTGTTCGAGGACCACGGGGGGAGCGCCTTGACCGACAGGACGCAATTTAAATGCGAGTTCCTTAAGACCTTCACGACTGTGGTCAGAAAGGAACGAGCTGCGCTGTTACTGGAAACTCGAACGCAAAACCCGAACGAAGGAGTCGTAATCTTCATTGAGGAATTGAAGAGACTATTTCGTCGCGTGGACCCGGATATGACGGAAGAAAAGAAACTGAGGTTTTTCATGCGAGGAGTAAAGCAAGAACGTTTTGCTTCCCTTGTGCGCAACCGAGACAAATCGGTGGCCGAATTCGCTTCCGAGGCGGCCGCCATGCAGAAAACGTTTGAAATTGGCACGAAGCAGTACGACCGTCCCATCAATGCCCTAGCTGCGGACACGATCGATGCCAGGACACTTAAGTCTGACACACTACGTGAGACAATCCACGCTGTCGTCAGGGAAGAACTGCGGAAACTCTTCCCGACAATGCCGCAACCCCAAGTCACCTCTATGAGCGACGTGATCCGGGAAGAAATGCAACTCGCTTTGGGGACTTCTATGCCTTCTGAAGCACCACGTCAGCCTCAAGCTACGGCCTACTCCGCGGCTGTTGGACGGACCCGCCCTCCTCTAACCTGTCATTAAGAAGTCCCGCCATAGCGCCGTCCACTGTCGCCCGCCCGATCTCCTGCAGGCCAAAACAAGGTGCGGAGGCAGACGGACGTATGGCGAACCATCTATAATCGTCCGCTGTGCTACCACTGTGGAGAGGCCGATCACATCTATCGTCGCTGCCCGTACAGGAGACCCGTACTGCGTGGTTTCTTTGTCGATGCCCCACGCCCTCGACCCACCCAGTGCCCTACTGAGATCGATGAACAACTGCCCAACACCCACCCAGGACCAGCCCGCTTCAACCGATCGCCGTCGCCGTACCTATACCAGTCGCCAAAATACCGTAGCAATGCTTACTGCGCATGTGGAAGGTCCCCCAGCCCACGCGGGGAAACTAAAAGCAGCACCTTAAGGGAGGTAAAGTTGCCCAAAGGCGAAAAAATGAAAACCCTTCAACGATGCAGCGACTCGCTGAAGACCCTGATTCAAGACATGCCCCGACCCCGACGACCCAATCTAACCCTGACGTCACTCCCGACAACGACGACAGCGAAACGGCGCGACGCGTACCAGACATGCCGAACCTTCCGTTGAGAATACAACGAAGACCATCACGCACAGGGCCCGACCGTCTACACGCAGAAGCCTAGATACGACGCCACGACGCACCCGAAACTCGAAGAAGGCAGCGTACGACGTTCAGCTGTACATCGGCGGTTTTCAGGTAATCGCCATCAAAGACAAAGGAACCGACTACTCAGTCATGAGTGGACATTTTGCTTCTAAGCTGAAGACTGTTATGACCAGATGGGACGGTCCGCACATTCGCACAGCAGGAGGCACCTAGTGACACCAAATGGAACGTCCATATCGCGCGTCACCATAGACTGCTTAATATACCCTGCGGCGTTCGCAAATTTTGCCTAACTGCTCCCGCGACGTAATTCTTGGAAAGGACTTTTTGACAGGCAACGGCGCAATTATTGTTCTACAGGCCAGGTCCATAACTTTTTCCTACGATCACTCCAAGACGCCGGAACCGAACCCCGAACACCGTGCTGCTTTAAGGATAGTCGATGATGATGTCACACGGCCATCACGCGCAAGCTTGATGATCACCGTCTACTGTAACGATCCTGTTCCTGACGTCGACCGTGGTGTCTCCGTTGCAAGAGGCATTGCGCGCTTTATGCAACGCCAACCCAAGTTTTGGTCACTAATTTCAGCGAGGAATACCAGCATTTAAACCGGGGCGCTGCAATGGCGTTCCTCGAAGAAACGGAAGAAGCAAGTGACTTGATCGCGGTTGCCGACTTTGAAAACGCACCCGAAGATACCTTCAAGCTTTCGAATCCCTTCGACATGAATCCGACGTTACCTCAACAGGAACGGAAAAAATATAGGATTTGCTGCATCGCTGCAGAGACTGTTTTTCGTCGAACTCAAAAACTACATCAGACACCTCGAGTGAAGCATCGAATAATAACCGAAGCTGGAGACCGACCTACCCGACAGTCACCGTTCCGCGTCTCTTCACACGAGCGGGAAGCAATCCGGACTCAGGTCGAGGACATGCTCAGCGACGACATTATACAGCCATCGAAAAGCCCCTGGGCTGCGCTGGGCGTTCTCGTGAACAAAAAAGACTCAACATTAGGGTTTTGCGTTCACTACCGGCGACTGAACAAAATCACCAAAAAGGACGTGTACCCCCTCCCGCAAATCCACGACGCCCTCGACCACCTCTTCCACGCGAAGTACTTCTCATCGATGGATCTGAAGACTGGCTACTGGCAAATTTAAGTGGACAAGAGAGACCGAGAGAAGACTGCATTTATAACCCCGGACGCACTTTGCGAGTTCAAAATGATGCCGTTCTACTTGTGCACGCCTCCAGCAACGTTTCAACGAGTCATGGACACGGTGCTAGCTTGCCTGAAGTGGCACACCTGCCTGGTAAACCTCGACTATGTTATGGTATTCTCCCAGACTTTTGTTGAACACCTTGCAAGGTTGGAGTCTCTACTCGAGGCCATCCGTACGTCGGAAGTTAACGCTGAAGCCTGAAAAGTGCCGCGTCGCGTACGAGGAACTCACGTTTTTGGGATATGTCGTCAATGCCGTGGGAGTCCGGTGTGATCCGGCGAAAACTTCCGCTATACCGAAATTCCCAAGACCGAAAGATAAGAAGGGCGTGCGGTGATTTCTCGGACTATGCGCATACTTCAGGCGTTTCGTCGCAAACTTCACCCGCATTGCAGAGCCACTCACCCGCTTGGTGAAAGATAGCACCCCTTTCAGCTGAGAAAATGCCCAAGAAACAGCCGACTGCGAGCTGCAACAATGCCCGAAAAGCCCGCCTGTGCTCGCGCATTTCGACGAAAACACCGAAACGGAAATGCACACGGACGCCAGTGATATAGGCTAGAGTGCAGTCCTCGTACAAAAGCAAAGCGGGTGCGAGAAAGTATTCGCCTATGCCAACCATGGTCTGCCCAAGTAAGAAAGAAACTACTCAGCCTCTGAGAAACAGTGCCGCGAAATTATATGGGCCATTATAAAATTTCGCCCATACGTGTATGGAAGACCATTTAGGGTTGTGACAGACCACCATGCGCTGTGTTGGCTCGCCAATTTGAAGGACCCCTCTGGCCGTCTTGGTAGGTGGAGCTTGCGCCTGCAAGAATTCGACGTATCAGTAGTTTATAAATCCGCGAGGAAGCATTCCGACGCCGACAGCCTGTCCCGTGCCCCCGTCGACCCACCACCACACTACTCCGATGAGTCAGCGCGTTCTTGGGAGTCGTGACTGAGAGCGACCTGGCCGCCCAGCAGCGTGCCGACCCTGATCTACGCGTCATAATCGACTACCTCCAAGAATGCAACGTTGGCGTACCTAGGGCCTTCAAACGCAACTTTCCTGCATTCAGCCTGAAAAATTCCGTCCTTATGAAGAAGAATTCCAGCCCTGGAAGGAGAGAAAATTATCTTCTTGTCATCCCGGCAGATCGTCGTGACGAAATTTTGGAATTCTGCCACGACAACCCGTCTTCCTCACATCTCGGCATTGCTCGCACAATTGGGAAAATCAAGATGAAGTGCTACTGGCCCAGCCTTGCATACGACGTCACCCACTACGTCCGAAATTGCCGTAACTGCCAGCGGACTGCTGCAGCCAATCGGCGTTCAATCTAGGCCCTTCCAGCAGATTCAAATGGACTTTCTGGGCCCGTTCCCTACATCCCGATCTGAGAACAAGTGGATTGTTGTAGCGACAAACTACATGACGCGCTAAGCAGAGACCACCGCTCTTCAAGAGGGGCACTGCACGAGAAGTCACAAAGTTCTTATTAAGCCAAGTTGTCTGCGACATGGATCTCCGGAAGTCCTAACCACGGACTGTGGAACCGCCTTTACTACGGAGTTGATGCAAGTGATATTACGCTACAGCAACACGGATCACCGAAGAATGACGGCGTACCACCCCCAAACTAACGGAATGCCTGAAGGAGACAATCGCGGATATGCTGTCAATGTAACTCGACGTTGAACCTAAAACGTGGGACGAAGTGCTTCCGAATGTCACTTTTGCGTACAACACGGCTATCCAGGAAACTACGCAGATGACGCCGTTCGAGCTTGTCTACAGAAGACGGCCGACTACGATGCTTGATGCGATGCTTCCGCCCGTAGAAGACGACGAACTCAACGCCGACGTGTATGGATACCTTCAGGGTGTAGAGGAGGTCCACCCGCTGGCTTGAATTCCTACAGCAAACCAGCAGCTGGTGGATGCCGGGTGCTACAACCTCCGACGCCGAGATGCCGAGTACCACCCTGGGGATCGTGTGTGGGTTTGGACTCCAATCCGTCCACGTGGACAAAGTGAGAAGCTTCTGCGACGGTATTTCAGACCCTACCAGATTCTACGACGTGTCGGCCAACTTACCTACGAGGTGATCCCCGATAGTTGTTCCGGAACATCACGACGACGCACGCGGCCCGACATCGTCCATGTGGTTGGCTTGAAACCTTACTATTCAAGATGACGGACTTTTTTTGTTGTTTGTTCGAACTGTCTTGTATTTTAGCATCGGGTCGATGCACTCTTAGTGGGGGGGAAACGCCGAGAACCATGTGTGGGTTTGTTTATTGTTTGTTTTTACTGCCGGGACACGCCCGGCTGTGTTATCTGCGTTGCAAACGAAGCGCGTCTTCCATTCTTTACTTTTATGCCCCACGGGCTATCACATTCAGATAAGCAGACTGTTTTGCCCTAACGTCCGTAGCCCAGAACAATCTTCTGTGAACTACAATGTTCTGAATGTGAATCGACGGTTCCAGAAACACTTGCGCCAAAAGATAAAAGCCTGCAGAGCAGACGCTGCGTCATTCGATCTCCGACGCTCGATTGAGTACGTCACTTTGCTGACTGCTGCTTGGCCGCCCGTGTAATATTTGTGTTTTTAAGGCAGCAGAAGTTCGCTCCAATAAACAGGTTTTCTTTCAAGACAACTGCGTACTCGCTGGCTTCGTGACAATATCTTCGTTACACAGATATCATCGTTGTCATCGTTATATATCCTTGCTACAAATATCATTGTTAACTTTTGGTGCAGTGCAAATAAACTCCACCAATTCTTTTTTAGACAAATGTGTCCTTGTACAAGGAACCGAAGTTACCAAATAATTTAGCGCTCTCGAGAACATTGTTTCGCTCAACTTTCGTCAGCATATTTCTTTCTACCATTGTCATTGTTTGCATGTGATTTCAATATCGTGTAGAAAATTCTTTTCTTAGTGAGAATAAGTTTTTATTGCTCCTCCGAGGTCACACCAAGCTGGATGCACGCTGTAGGGAATAAATGTAGTAGGACCCGATGTTCTGTGGAGCCGTATCACTTACATCTAACCAAAACCCTCAGTTACTTAACGCAAAGTTGCATCATGCGAACTTGTACAGCTGACGCAATGTGTATCATGCTATGTTGCGTCATCCTAGGTGTCTCTTCTCAACAACTGCTGGCAAAAAGTCCTTCCGAGTGATTTATTGGTGAGCACTCTTTCTGCGACTTCAAAATTACTCCTCTCACACCCTGCAGAACATGACCGCTGCGAATAAATGACAATATTGAAGCCGAAAAAGTATAACAAATCATTGTGCGATTAACGCGGGGTTTTGTTTTATTTACTATTGTTCTTTTCCGTGTGAGGAGGAGAGTGAAAAAATTTCTAGAGGAGGAGTTGTAACAAAAACAAGGAAAGAGTGTTCACCACGGCATAAAAGGCCCAAAATTTGAGGTGTTCGCAGTATGCCGATACGAACCGTAGAGGTCAGTGAAAAGGTGCTGCTGTGACGATTGTTTGTAAGCCCACATATGGCTACCTGCAACACGTACTCAGCGGAAGATCTAGTGATAGTGCAAGGTAATAATATGCCAGAGAGTTGTAAGGACCACTATGATTACATCGGCACTAGAAAGGATTTTTGTGGTGTGACCTATCGCTGCAAGTACTGCAAGAAAAAACATACGGGGCAGAAAGCTCCCATGTATACAGCGGGGTGTAAGTAGCAATAATAAATTATCTTTACGACAGACACAGAGAGACAGACAGACAGACAAGCAGACAGGCAAACATTGTCACGCTCGAGTAGCCAAATAAACACTATTTCTCTCAGAATTACCAGCAATGAGACGCTACCTCCACTGTTCCGCGTGCTGCAAACATTGCGCAACATACCACTCACCGCCTACGCCAGGCCGCAAAATAAGAGATAAGCACCAAAACAAAACCGGGCTAGTGCGAGAGAAGCCGACGAGCGAGGTTCCGTGGCAAGAAAGGGACAAGACAGGGGCGCTACGCGTAGAGATGTTTATTTGCTCTAGGAGCCCGGGCCAAACCCTTATGGGTCTGACTTTAACCACTCATTTTTGTATGCGTGTGTGTGTTGTGCAAACACGCCCGACACAAATTCGATGCACTCGGAGACGTGCCCACGCAGGAGTTGATTCGCACATAGGTCAAACCGCCCGGAGTAGACGTGCCCCAACTTGGCCGGAAAGGCGCCGCCGAGTCTGCTTTCACCTTCCAATCGCGACGGCTAGACCAAAATATGCCTGAGAAAAATGACCCCCGGCCGACACGCAGCGAGTATTACCTAGAGACGGCGCCGCAGAGTCGGGTTCCCTTTCAATGTCGCGGCGGCTCGGCTGGAGCAATCGCTTCGCCTCCATTCGCCACATCCAAATGGCGCCAAGTGATAGTCCCGATTAGAGGGATTCGAACTGAACGCGGCTGCAATAGAACATTGTTTTAGAACATTGTAACAATAGAACATTGTAACACCAGCCCGGAAGCAACGGTGATGCGGCGGCATATCATCGGAGGCACTGAGTTGAGAAGTGCTACCACCTTTGTCCCAGCCATGTAACGCTCTTGCTACCTTTCAATATAATTGTATATAAATACAGCTTCAAATCACTGTCAGCTCGACTACTTCGTCACTCTTTTTACCGCCGTTTTGATAGCGGACTCAGAAGGGCAACGTCGCAAGAGTGGGACCGAGCTTGGATGGCCCTGTTCCAACAGTGTGTCTGTGTGTGTGTTCGGATGAAGAAGAGGGGCGTCGAGCGGGTACCGCTCGAGGTCGTGGGCCACAGTGCACCCAGTTGCTGCCGGTGCCTGGCGGCCGTAACACCCATGTCCAACTTCTCTCCCATACTTCGTGAACTCAAAAACAATGTTGGCAGGTGCGTTTTCCGGAGGTCTAATAGTCGCTTTTTTGCCGTGTTGGTGCGTTTATTGAACAGTGGAAATAGGCAGCTCCTGCCTGGAGCAGCGCTGATGAAGCTGACGGCTTCGCTATCTCCATGTCTCGCTATTTCCTAGCCCAACTGACGTACCTCCGTTCATAGAGGCTCTATATCTTCAGTGGACGTATGCTGACATCTGTCGTGAGCCTCCAGAAATGCCACATCTTCTTTATAGGTCTGCCTGTCCTTTTCCTGAACCGACTAATATATCTCCAGTCTGAGAGTGCGCATTATTCTCAGTGTACTTGCCCTGCTATGTGTCTTGAGCCGCTGGAAATGTGCCAACCTCGCTAGCTCTCTCTCTTCATTTCCTAACCCGACTGACTTATCTCCGTTCTAAGAGCCGCCTTTTCTCTCATTGGGATTACGCTGTCCTTTGCCGTCCGCCTCCGGAATTGCGCTTTCTTCTTTATTTTTCCGTCTCGTCATTTCCTCGCCTGAGTTACATATCTCCGTTCTGAGGGGGCCCATACCCTAGGTGCACTTACGCTGCACTCTATGTTGAGCCTCCGGAAATGCACTGTCTTCGCTATCTCTGTCTAACCAATTCTGAACCCGACGGACATATCTCTGTTCTGAGGGGGAACCTTCCTCTCATTGGGTACCCACAAGCCTCTGTAGAGAGCCTCTGAGAATGCACTATACAGTAAAAGCTCGATTATTCGACACGCGGTAATTCGGGAATTCGGATAATTCGGACTACTCTATTGGTCCCGGCCATAGCACTTGTTAGTCTATGAGACCAAACCTTCGTTGTTTCGTCAGACGTCGGCTCCGCACTGCTTAATTCGGACGAATGCTGATGGCTGCCGCTTCACAAAAGTGCGAAATTAGCAGCACTGGCACCCCTGGAGTGAAACAGAAACCTTAGAGGCACCGCCATCATCATCAACCACGATTCTCACGAAGACTCATGAGAGGAGGTGCAGCCACGACCTCAACGCACCTAACGAGAAGTCTCTGAGGCGCTTTTGATATTGGAGGCCGTTTGCCTGAGCAGTTCCGACAGTTTGTGTGGTTTTGGCCACATGGAAGAGTTAAAAAAAATTGTAATGTCAGCAGGAATCTGCGCGAAAAAGCAGACAGCTATTACAAAATACTTCAGCAAATAAAGGTATGCTTCTACAACGTGATTTTAATGTAGTTTTTCCTATTCATTCATTATTCGGCATTCGGATAATTCAGACATTTTTCCCGGAACCATGAGATCCGAATTACGAGCTTTTACTGTAATCGCTATCTTTCTGTCTCACCATTTGCTAACACGTCTGATATATCTCCGTTCTGAGGGGGCGCCTTACTCTCGGTGGGCTTACAACTGCCCAGTATCGTGAGACTCCGTAAATGCGTCATTTTCACTATCTCTCTGTCTACACGTTTCCTTCATACTAAATTATCTCCGCTCGGAGGTTGCGCCTTGCTCTCAGTGGATCTAAGCTGCCCTCTGTAGTGGGTCTCCGGATATTCGCTATCTCCGCTATCTCTCTGCCTCTTCATTACCTATCGTCTGCAAGATCTATATTGTGAGGGCGCGCTTTACTCTCTATAGGCGTATGCTGTCCTCGGTGCTCAGCGTCTGTTATTGCGCAATCATCGGAATCTCTCTGTTCACCTCTTTCCTAACCTAACTGATATATCTCCGTTCTGAGGGGCGCCCCTCAGTGGACCTAAGCTGCCCTATGTCGTCAGCCTCTGGAAATGCGCTATCTTTGCTATCTCTCTTTCTCCCCATCCCATAACCCGACAGATATGTCTCCCTTCTGAGGGAACGCCTTGCTCTAGTAGACCTACGCTGCTCTCTGTAGTGAGCCTCCCGAAATGCGCTATCTGCGCTATTTCCCTGCCTCACCATTTCTAAATTCGACTTATATATCTCCGTTCTGAGGAATGGCTTCCTCGCAGTGGACATACGCTACCCTACGTTGTCAGCCTCGGGAAATGCGCTATCTGCGCTATCTTTCTTTCTCCTCATCTCAAAACCCGACTGACATATCTCTCAACTGAGGGAACACCTTACTTTGAGTAGATCTACGCTGCCCTCTGTAGTGAGCCTCCGAAAATGCGCAATCGTCGCTATCTCTCTGTCTCCCCATTTCTTAACTCAACAGGCATATGTCCATTCTGAGGAGGTGCCTTACTCTTGGTGGACTGACGCTGTCCTCTTTCGTGGGCCTCCGAAAATGCGTGATCATTGCTATCTCTGTGTCTCCCCATTTCTCAACTCGACTGATATATCTTTATTCTGAGGAAGCGCCTTACTCTCAGTGGACTGACGGTGCCCTTCTTCGTGGGCAACTGGAAATGGGCTATCTTCGCTATCTCTCTGTCTCCCCATGTCTTGAATGATATATCTCAATTCTGAGGCGGCGCCCTACTCTCACTGGACTGATGCTGCGCTGTGTCGCGAGCCGATGGAATTGTGCAATCTTCGCTATCTCTGTCTCTCCATTTCTAAACCCGACTTACATAACCCGTCCTGAGGAGCGCGTTTCACTTAATAAACTTACGCTGCCCTTTGCCTTCAGCCTACCTTCTCTCTCGGTCTTGCATTTTATTCGCACGAGGTACATATCTGCGTTCTTAGGAGGCTCCTTTCCCTAGATGCACTAACGCTGCCCTCTATCTTGAGCCTCCGGAAATGCGCTATCTTCGCTATCTCTCGGTCTATCCGTTTTATACCCGACTGAAATATCTCCATTCTAATGGGGACCTTACTTTCAGTGGACTCTCACAGGCCTCCGTCGTGTGCCTCTGGGCATGCACTATGTTTGCTTTCTTCCGGTATTCCCACTTTCTAATCCGGCTGACATATCTCCGTTCTGAGGGGGCGCCCACTCTCGGTCGACTTATAGCTGCCCTGTGTCGTGACGCTCCGCAAATGCACTATCTTCGCTATCTTTTCGTGCCCCCATTTCCTCCCGACTGGCATATCTGCGCTCTGAGTATGTGCCACTCTTTCAGTGGACTTACACTGCCGTCTGTCGTGGGACTCAGGATATAACATATCTTCACTATCGCTCTTTCTCCGCATTTCCTAAACCCACTGCCATATCTCTGTTCTGAGGGGCCCTTTATTCTCGGTAGACGTACGCTACCCTGTGTCCCCAGCCTCCGTAAATGCGCTGTCTTCACTATGTCTCTTTCAACCGGTTATATATCAGCATTCTTACGGGGCGTCTTATCTGAGTTGACTTACACTGCCATGCGTCGTATGTCTCCAGAAATGCGCCATCTTTGCTATCTTATCAGTTTCCCGTTTTCCTAACTCGAGTGATATATCTTCATTCTGAGGTTGAACTTTTTCTCAGTGGACTTCGCCTTTGAAAATGCGCTATCTTCGCTATCTGTCCTTCTCCACCTCCCATAACCTGACCAACATATCTCCGTTCTCTGGGGCGCCTTGACGCATATTGAACTTACGCTGCTTTTTGCCTTAAGCGTACAGAATTTCGCTATCTTCGCTCTCTCTCGGTATCGCCGTTTCCTCGCCCGAGTGATATAATTACGTTCCTAGGGGGCTCCTTAGCCTAGGTTCACTTAAACTGCACTCCATCTTTAGCCTCTGAAAATGCACTATCTTCTCTATCTGTCTACCCATTTCTTAACCAGACTGAATTATCTCCTTTCTCGGGGGGCGCTTTACACTCAGGATATACTCCCACAGGCCCTTTTCGTCAGCCTCTAAAATGCACTATATTTGCGGTCTTTCTGTTTCGCCATATTCTAACCCGGCTGACATATCTCCGTTCTGAAGGGGCACGTTTCTCTCGGTCGACACACAGGTGACCTCTTTCGTTGGTCAATGAATATTCTCTATCTTCGCTATCCCTCTGGCTCCCGGTTTTAAAACCCGACTCTCTAATCTCCGGTCTGCGAGGAACTTTGTTCTTTGTAGACATACGCTGTCCGCTGTCCTCAGACACCGAAAATACTCCATCTTCACTATCTGTCAGTTTCCCCATTTTTCACCTCAACTGATATATCTCCATTCTGAGGGGGCGCCTTACTCTCAGTGGACTTACACTCCTCTTTGTTAAGAGACTCTGGAAATTCGCGATCTTCGCTATTTCTCCGTCTCCACATTTCAACTCGACTGTTATACGTGTGAAGCACCTGAGAAGTGCCTTTTCTCTCATTGGACTTACGCTGCCCTTGGCCGTCACCCTGCGGAATTGTGCTATTTTCTCTCTCTCTCTGTGTCTCGCCATTTCCTGCAACGAGAAACACATCTCTGTTCTGAGGGTGCTCCTTACCCTATGTCCACTTCAGCTGCCCTCTATCTTGAGCCTCCGGAAATGCTCTATTTTCGCAATCTCTCTTTCGACGTATTTTTATTCAACTGAAATAACTCTGTTCTGAGGTTACCTCAGATAGCGAATAAGGCTCTCAGTGGACTACCACAGGCCTCTGTAATCAGCCTCAGTGAATGCACTAGCTTCGCTATCCTTCTGTCTCCACATTTCCCAACCCGGCTGAAATATCTCCATTCTCAGTGGGTGCCTTACACTAGGTGGACTTACAACTGCTTGCTCTCATAACACTCCGCAACTGCGCTATCTTCGCTACCCCTCTTTCTCCGCATTTCCTCCAGACTGACATAACTCCGCTCGGAGGATGCGCCTTACTCTCAGTGGACTTATGCTACCCTATGTCAATGGTCTCCGGATATTGGCTATCTTTGCTATATCTCAGTCTCGCCATTTACTAACCGGAAAGTCATATATCCATTCTAAAGAGGCCCCTTACTCTCTATAGACCTATGCTGCCCTTTGTCCTCAGCCTTCGTAAATGCGCTATCTTCGCTATCTCTTTGGCTACCCGTTTCCTAACTCGACTGATACATGTCCGTTTTTACTCTAAGTGTCTTACTCTCAGTGGACTAACATTGACGTGATTCGTGAGCCTTCCGAAATTCGCCATCTTCCCTATCTCTCAGTTTCCCCATTCTTTACTCCAATGATATATCTCCATTCTCAGGGGGCGCCTTTCTCTAAGTGGACTTATACGGCCTTGTGTCGTCAGCCTCTTCAAATGTGTTATCATCGCTATCTCTCAATCGCCGCATCCCATTACCAAACTGACATACCGTCCCTTCTGAGGGAACGCCTGGCTCTGAGTGGACTTAGGCTGCCCTCAGTCGTTAGCCTCCCGAAATTCGCAATCGTCGCGCTCCCTCTGGTCCCCCATTTTTTAACTCGACTGATATATCTCCATTCTCAAGGAGCGCATTACTCTCAATGGACATATGCTGCCCTGTGTCGTGAGCCTCCGAAAATGCGCATTCTTCGCAGATTCGTTATATACCTGATTCCTAACCCGACTGGCATATCTCCGTTCAAAAGGGGCACTTTACTCTCAGTGGACTCCCAATCACCTGTGTGGTAAGCCTCTGGGAATGTAGTATCTTCTCCCTCTCTCGGTATCGCCATTTGCCCCGCACGGGCACCTTGAGCAATCTTGGTGACGGTACTGGCGATACCGCGGACCCCGAGCCCCCAAACATAAACTGAATCCAACCGTGGCGATGTGTTTATAGGTGGAGGGTTAGAAACCACGAACGGTGGCCGTCGGAGCCCAGGTCAAGCTCCGGCGGATGGGCTCCCTGTCTGTTTACCAGGCAGGGAGCTCCGGGACCTCGTTGGCTACCAGGGTAAGGTCAAAGAAGAAAGTACCCCAGTCTCCCTGCTTTTATACTATGCTATATGGCATTTTGTCACCCCCCCCCCCCCCAAACGTGATCGGTCCCTGAAAAGGGGCCGCACCGAAGTACCTTTTCCCCCATTGCCATCTTTAACATTTCCTGAACCGGATAATTTTCTCAATTTCTTGTGATGGAATCGCTCAATCCAACCCACCCTCTAGCATCTCAGTCAGTCTTCTTTATTGCCAAGTATCTTGAAGCCATAGTAGGAAAATCATATAAGTGAAAAAAACAAAGGTATGGTGACTCATCGAAATAAATGACAAGCAGCAGTCCACGAAGCTTCTAGCTCAGACTAGACTGGCTGATCTAGACATCAGGGTCACACCCCATAGGAGCCTCAACAGCTCGCAGGGCGTGATATCCGAGACAGATCTCTTGAACGAAACGGATGTGGATCTCCTTGCCGGCTTGAAGGATGAGGGCGTCACTGCCGTGAGACGCATCACTATCCGCAGAGACGACAAGGAGATTCCCACCAAGCACATTATCTTGACTTTGGACCGCGCAGTACTCCCACAACACATAAATGCAGGTTTTATCCGTTGCTCCATCCGTCCGTACATCCCGAACTCGCGGCGCTGTTTTAAGTGCCAGGGGTTCGGGCATGGTACAAACTCTTGCAGTGGCCGAACGACGTGTGCGAAATGCGCGGCGCATGATCATCCAAGCGACAATTGTCCATCCGATACCCTGTCTTGTGTGAACTGCGGCGGGCCGCATGCAGCGTACTCCCGCAAGTGTGAAAAGTTCCAACTGGAGAAAAAGATAATTAACATCAAGGTAACTGAGAACCTTACCTTCCCAGAGGCGGGAAAGAGGTTCGCCTCTTTCCCCCTGGGGAGGTACGCCGACGCGGCTCGCCGGGGGGCGGAGCGGCGTCTTGTTTCCACAGGGAACCAATTCTGCGAGTCTGACCTGGTCCCTCTCTCACCTCCCCTCTGAGTTGCCTCTGGCAGCCCAACCCGCCTTCACGCCGCTTGCTGAGGCAGCAGCGGTTGTGGTTGCAACCTCTTTCGTCGGTACCAGTGCCGCTCCCGCCTCTGTCTCCCCGCCCTCCAGTGCGTTGGAGGGTACCGAGGTGATGGACACCACGGGCCCCGCACCGGTTCCCACCGCCGCCGCACCGCCCGTGCCACCTCTGGCGAAGGGCTCAAACGAAGGGCTCCCGAGGGGGGCCAAGTCCGAGGGGCCCAGTCCGTCGGGCACCCTTCGGACATCCGACGACGAGATGGATGTCGGGCCGCTCCTGCCTGCAACGCAGCGCAAGGAACGCATCCCGACGCCAAAGCCTCCCGACAAGCCAAAAAAGGCGAGAGTCACAGCTCCGAAAGACGACACATAAACAAACACACACACACTCCAGTAGCTCTCACACTAAATAATGGGAAGAGAAAACATAATTTAATGGAACTGTAGAGGCATTCTTAAAAATCTTGACGATGTATACGAACTACTTTCATGCCAATCAGCCAAGTGTAATGTGTGTTCAGGAAACACAATTGAATTCCAAGCACACAAATTTCTTGAATAGTTACATGGTCTTCAGAAAGGACAGGGATGGCTGCACACACTCTTCTGGCGGTGTGGCCATAATTGCCTGGAAATCCTTAGCCTGCCACCCTGCCACTCTGAACACTGTCCTCGAGGCTGTAGCAATCCGTACGATAATATTTAATAGATTGATAACCGTATGCTCCATTTACATTCCTCCTGAATTTGCACTTCTGAGCTCTGATTTCGAGGCACTGGTTGACCAGCTGCCCGAACCATACATACTAACTGGCGACCTTAATGCGCACAACTCTCTTTGTGGCTCCTCCAGAACGGATGCCCGAGGTCGCCTGATAGAGAAGTTTCTTACATCCTCCGGAGCATGTCTTTTCAACAAAAAACAGCCTACATACCATAACTTAGGACACAATACATACTCGCATCTTGACTTGGCGATTGGTTCCGCAGTTTTCTTTCTATGTCTTGAGTGGGGTGTGGGCACAGACCCATATGGTAGTGACCATTTCCCCACTTCCCTAACGTACATAGGTAAAGGCCCATGCAGTCCATCTTCCCATAACAGGTTTAATGAATCAAAAGCAAACTGGAGCACATTCACACAAACATCTAAACTACACCACACAACCATAAAACACCTACACGTGGTGGAAGCCGCCCAACTCGTCACGGCGCACATCCTCGATGCCGCCTAAAAGTCCATTCCGCAGGCCTCCAGTGGGTACCGCACCCCAAGGAGGCCCTGGTGGAACGAGGACTGCAGGCGGGCGCGAGAGGCCCAGAACAAGGCGTGGGGTGTCCTTCGCCGGTACCCCGCGTCAGATAACCTCATTTCTTTTCAAAGGGCAAATGCTCTTGGAAAGCGAGTGCGTCGTGAGGCGAAAAGGGAGAGTTGGCGCACCTTCCTCACTTCCATCAACTCATACACCGACACTCACAAAGTCTGGGCACGAACACGCAAGCTAAAAGGACAACAGACACACAGCCTGCCCCTGGTTAGCACAACAGGGGACACACTCGAAGACCAGGCCAACACGCTTGCACAACACTTCGAACACGTGTCCAGCTCCGCACCATACACAAACACTTTGACGAAGCACAAAACATCTGCGGAGAAGAAGTCACTGCGTGATAGCAACAAATCGCACACTTTTTACAATTCTCCTTTTCAATTTATGAGCTGAAGGCTGCTTTGACCACATTTAAACCTTCAGCTCCAGGGACAGATAAGATTATTTACACAATGATACAATTTTTACACTCAGACACCCTTGAAACTCTCCTACACCTGTACAACAAAATATGGCTTTCGGGGCACATTCCACGCTCTTGGAGGGAGGCCATTGTAGTGCCTGTCCTAACGGAGGGGAAGGACACTTCCTCTCCTACCAGTTATCGTCCCATTGCCCTGACAAGCTGCCTTGGTAAGCTCTTTGAGAAGATGATAAACAGGAGACTCGTGTACTTCTTAGAGTACAATGGTCTTCTCGAGAGTTGCCAGGCAGGCTTCAGGGCGGGGCGATCTACCAACGATCAACTCGTTGCATTAGAGGCGTATATAAAAGATGCTTTCCTCCATAAGCAGTACTGTATGACAGTATTCTTTGATCTAGAAGAGGCGTATGATGCTTATTGGAGGTATGGTATCCTCATCGACCTAAAGTACTTTGGCATAACGGGTAACACGATGCACACGCTTTCTAGTTACATGTCCGAAAGGACGTTTCGCGTGCGACTTGGAACTGCACTCTCTAGGGTGCATGTGCAGGAAAATTGAGTGCCACAAGGTGGAGCTTTAAGTTGCACCCTTTTTATTGTAAAAATGAATTCCCTCAGGGAGGCATTGCCACCGTCAATTTCCTGCTCCGTATATGTAGACGACGTACAATTATCCTTTAAGTCTTGTAACCTGTCTGTCTGCAAGCGCCAAGTCCAGCTTGGTGTTAACAAGCTAGCTGGTTGGGCAGACAGCAACGGTTTTAAATTTAATCCAGGGAAGTGCACTTGTGTCTTGTTTTCCAAGAGGCGTGGCATCCGGCCGGATCCAGACATTCATCTCAATGGTGTCTCGATTCCTGTCAAGAAAGAACACAAGTTTTTAGGTATAATCTTTGACAAAAAGCTCACGTTTATCCCACACATAAAACAACTAAAACATAAATGCTTAAAAACAATGAATATCCTGAAGGTTCTGTCGCACAGTTCTAGTGGTGCTGACAAACAACTTCTTTTACGTGTTTTTACCAGCTTGATAGGCTCACGACTGGACTATGGTAGCGTTGTCTATGGGTCAGCCACTAAAACATCCCTCAGAATGATGGACCCTGTGCTTCATCTAGGGCTCCGCTTGTCGTGTGGTGCCTTTCGGACTAGTCCAGTCGAAAGTCTGTATGTAGAGTGCAACAAATTGAGCCTAGAACGTCAGCGAGCCTACACAGACCTTCTTTATGCTTTTAAAATCTCATCAATGCCTCACCATCCTTTTACGTCAGTTTTTTATGATACATTCATATCTCAACTTCTTACTAATCGCCCATCAGTCTCTGCTCCCTTCGCTTTCAGAGTAAGAGAAGAAGCGTTACAACTTAGTGTCATGTTCTCAGACACCATCAAAACCTCCGCTACTGAACTTCTAGTACCGTGGGAGCTTCGCCCGATATGATGTGATGTATCTTTTACAAGTGTCGAGAAAAACAGAGTGCCTAGAAGCGCGATCGTGCAATGTTTCTTGTCCCTACAGCACAAATACAAGTGTGCTGAATTTTACACAGATGCTTCTAAAACTGCTACAACTATTTCCTGTGCTGCGCATGGTGGTAGTACCTTTAATGTCTGTAGAACTATGAATAGAAATACAAGTATCCTTACGGCAGAGGCCTATGGCATACTTTTTGGAGTTAAACATATTGTTCTAAGTCGAATTCCGAAATCTGTAATTTATACTGATTCTTTAAGTGTTGTGCGTACATTATCCTCACAGAAGTCTAAAAACCATGAGGACAATACTCTCATTAGTACTATTATGTCTGTGCATGCGTTAAACCTTGAGGTGACCGTGTGCTGGGTGCCAGGGCACTCTGGAATTTTAGGTAATGAGACCGCAGACCGAATGGCGGCCGCTGCTGCCCTTAGAACTACAGTTGACATAACAACAATACCCTACACCGACCTCAAGTCAGACATCAGACAACACCTTCGCACAACATGGAAAGCGCACTGGAATCAACAGACTGACAACAAACTACACATTATAAAGCCACTCTTGGGAGCATACACCACTGATACTCACAAGACAAAACGAAGTTACTCTGGCTCGATTACGGATAGGCCACACGCATGCAACACATTCCCACCTGCTCACGGGATCTCCAAGACCCCTGTGTAGCAGGTGCGGGGAGGGCCTATCCGTAGTCCACATACTAATAACATGCAAGGCACTTCACACAACACGACACAAACACTTCAGAGAACTCTACAGACAACATATCCCACTATACCCATCGCTGTTTCTAGGTGATGATGCCAGTGTTTCTATGAAACGTGTGTTTGATTAGTTGTTAGATGTTAAGTTTTTAAACCTTATCTCATATCACGCATAATCAAATCTGGCCCTATACACAGCCATCACCATTACCTCTAATTGATTTTACAATGTCCGATTTACATGTTTTTATACCTACCTTTTTATGGTAATCACTTCGCTTCATTATATAACTTCTTTTCTGGCGCTCTTTGCCCTTGCTGGCCTTGCGCCATGAAACACCAACCATCATCATCATCATCGGTATCGCCATTTGCTCGCCCGAGTGCAATATCTACTTTCTTTCGGGCTCTTTACTGTAGGTGCACCTATGCTGCCCTCTATCTTGAGCCTCCGGAAATTCGCTATCGTCGCTATCTCTCTGTCTCGCCGTTTCGTTAAGACTGACATATCTCCACTCGGAAGGTGCGCCTTCAAAGTAAAGTTAAATCTCCAAAGTAAAGTTAAAAACTGCGCCATTTTGACGGCACTAAAAAGGAGTGAACACAGGACAGGCGCCTGTCCTGTGTTCCCACCCTTTTTGTGGCTGTGCATAATCCCGCATTTGTTTACTTTACGTTGAAGATGCTCCAACTCGCCCACCAACAAGTTCTTCTAAACTACATGATATATCTTCATTTTGAGGGGGCGCCTTACTATCAGTGGACTTAAGCTCCCCTGTGTCTTAGGCAACTCGAATTGCGCTATCTTCGCTATGTCTGTCTCCCCATTTCCTAACCCGACTAACATATCTCCGTTCTAAGGGGCGCCTTTTCTCTCGTCGGACTTACGCCGCCCTTTGCCATCGGGCTCCGGAATTGCGCTATCTCCTTTTTCTCTCACTGTCTCACCATTTTCCTCACCCGAGTTACATATCTCCCTTTTGAGGGGGTTCCTTACCCAAGTTGCACTTACGCTGCCCTCAATCTTGAGCCTACAGATAGTCGCTATCTTTGCTATCTCTCTGTCATCCCATATTTAAACCCGCCTGCATTATCTCCTTTCTGAGGGGGCGCCTTGCTCTCGGTCGACTTACAGCTGCCCTGTGTCGTGACACTCCGCAAATACGCTATCTTCGCTACCTTTCTGTCTCCACGTTTCCTCCCGACATATATTTCCCCGCTCTGAGGAAGCATCTTACTCTCAGTGAACTTACGCTGCCCTCTGTCATGGGTCTTCGGATATTCGCCATCTTTGTTATTTCTCTGTATCCTCATTTCCTAACCAGACTGCCATATCTTCGTTCTGAGATGGCGCTTTGGTCTCTGTGGACTTGCGCAGCCTTCTGTCTTCAGCCTCCGTAATTGCTCTATCTTGGCTATCTTTCTGTGTACCCATTTCTTAACTCTACTGATATATCTCCGTTGTTACGCGGCGTCTTACTCTCAGTAGACTTACACTGCCATGATTAGTGAGCATCCGGAAATACTGCAGCTTTGCTACCTCTCAGTTTCCCCATTTCCCAAATCGACTGATATATCTCCATTCTGAGGGGTGCCTTACCCCCGGTGGACATACACTGTCCTCAGTCGTCAGCCTCTGGAAATGGGCTATCTTCTCTATCTCTCATTCTCCCCATCCCATCACCCGACTGACGTATCTCTCTTCTGAGGGAACGCCTCAGTCAGTGTATACCTACCCTGGCTCTGTTGGTAGCCTCCGGAAATAGTGCAAACTTTGCTATCTCTCTGTCTCACCATTTCTTTACTCGACTTATATATCTCCATTCTCTGGGGCGTCAACTCATAGTGGAACTACACGGCCTTGTGTTGTGAGCCTCCGGAAATGCGCGATCTTCGATATTTCTCTACCCCCTCATTTCTTAAGTCTAATGTATATCTTCATTCTAAGAGGTGCCTTTTCTATCATTAAACTTACGCTGCCCTTTGCCGCCTCCCCCTAGAATTGAGCGATGCTCTCTCTCGTTCTCTCTCTGTCTCCACGTTTTCTTGCGCTAGTGATATATCTCCAAGTTCTCAGGGAGCTCCTTACCCTAGGTACACTCACGCTACACTCTATTTTGAGAATCCGAAAATGCCTCTATTTTCACTATCTCTGTGGGTACTCATTTCTTGATCCACATACCATATCTCCGTTCTGAGGGGGCGCCTTACTCTCGGTGGATTTCCAGCTGCCCTTTGTCATGTGACTGCACAAATGTGCTATCTTCGCTACCTCTCTGTCTCGCCGTTTCCTGCCAACTGACATATCTCCGCTCGGAGGATGTGCATGACTCTCAGTGAACTTATGATGCCCTCGGTCATGGCTATCCGGATATTCGCTATCTTCTCCATCTCTGTCTTCTTTTCCTAACCCGACTGCCATATCTCCAATCTTTGAGGGCGCCTTACTCTGTAGACTTATGCTGCCATCTGTCCTAAGCTTCCGTAAGTGCGCTATCTTCCTTATCTCTTTGTCACCCGTTTCTTAACACTAATGATAGATGTCCGTTTTTACTGGGCGTTTTACTCTCAGTGGACTTACACTGGCGTGCGTAGTGAGCCTCCAGAAATGCGCCATCTTCACTGTCTCTCTCGTTCCCCATTTCTTAACTCGGCCTATAAATCTCCTTTTTGGGGGTGCCTTTCTCCCAAATGACTTACAATGCACTGCGTCAGTAGCCTCTGGAACTGCGCTATCTTAACTATCTCTCTGTCTTCCCATTTCCTAACCCGAATAACATATCTCCGTGCTGAGGGGCCCCCTTACTCTCACTGTACTTACGCTGTCCTGTGCCGTCAGCCTGCGGAAATGCGCTATGTTCGTTACTTCTCTGTCTCACCATTTCCTAGCCCTACTGAGGAACCTCCGTTCTGATGGGGTTTCCTACCTTTGTGGACTTACGCTGCCCTCTGTCCTGAACCTCCGGAAATGCACTATCATTCTTATCTCTCGACCTCCCCATTTCCTAAACCGACTGAAATGCACTATCTCCTTTATATATTGTCCTCCCCATTTCCTCAACCGACTGAGATATCTCCTTTATGAGAGTGCGTCCTTACTCTCAGTTGCCTTATGCTGCCCTCTGTCGTCCATCCGCAGAAATTCGCTATCTTCGCTACCTCTCTGTGCCCGCATTTCCTAACCCAATAAACATGTTATCTTCGCTATATCTTTCCCCCCGTCGCCTAAGGAGACTGACATATCTCTGTTCTGACGGGCATCTTTCTCTCAGTGGAATCTCACAGGCCTCTGCCGTGAGCCTCAGGGTATGTCAAAGTAGAGGTCAGTGTTTATGTAAACATTGGATATGCTGATATACCAAGGGCACAGGCAAAAAGCTAACTTGAGCTTGACGCGGCCTGTGTACCTTATACAGTTCAAACAGCCGTTGCATGAACGTTCATGTATAGTAGACATACAATTTGGCAGATTATGGCAAAGAATATAAAAAGGGCACTTCTTTACCACAGCAGTTTTATGTTATAATTTGCCATAATTGTACTTAACAGAAACGGTCACAAGTATTTTCGGAGAAAAAACAATTTGGCGGCACACTTAGTCATATTACATACATTGAACTAAAAATCATACTGAGTTCGAGATAAAAACAACTAAAACCAATTTAAAAGCATTTTTTCTGGGATGCTTAGAACTTTAAAATCAATAAAACAAACCGAACAGGCATGGGCGTATTCCAATAAAACAGCCAGTTGCAGGGTAACGCAAAGCCGAACCAAATTTATCAATGTCTCTAGCAATAACAGTAATCATCATCAGAATTGACAGGGCTGTAATATATCAGAGGTTTTCAAGCTCAAAAGGAATTTAATGTGGTCGGTAGGGTATATTTCAGCATTTGTCGACCGTAGTTAGTGCATGTGTAGGGAATACTTCATGTGTGCATGCAGCGAGTATCGTAGGGACGAGGACGGTTTGCTAATCCAGCGAACTGCGTCATGTATAGGTCATTGTTTTTTATATTTAGTTTGTAACGCGCGAGCAATACTAAATTGTACAAGTAATGTACAAGAATTATGTTTAGTTTATGAAAAATGGGGACCGTGTGCTCGTCATATGCTACATTTTCAAAATTCTTAGCTGCCCTTTTTGAAGTCTATGGATCTTGTCCAGAGTTGTAACGATTGTGGTACCCCATTAAAGAAACCAAAACCTTAATGTTGAGCAGAAAAAAGAATTATAGAGTAGTAATTTTATATTTTTGGGTATCAAGAAACGTAAGGGGCCGAACGCGACAACACTACGAGAGAGCTTTGAATAGATGGCGTCAACTTGAGCATTCCAGAACAATAGTTTGTGAAAGGCAACCCCAAGATTTTTTAGCGTTTTAACCAGCTCCACATTACAAGCTCCAGTTGTTAAACATAGCCCCAAGTCAATTCTTTGACTCTGGTTCGAAATAACACTGCTTTCCATTGAGAAATGTTTGCGGTTAAGGAATTACCTATACTCGACGTACATAAATGACTTATAACTGACCTTGATTTCATGTTTGTGTAATGTTGGCTCTTGGAAATGTAGACAGGTGTCGTCAGCATATACAAATATTTTACAGCCTTTGTCAATGTTTACGATATCTTTTATCTATAAATTAAATAGCAGCGGCTCGAGTATGCTACCTTGTGGTACACCACCTAGCCAAGTCCTAAAATTTGATCCATAGTTTTTTTATAACTACTTGCTGTTTCCGTTCACACAAATAACTCTTTATAAGAGAAAAAAACGTACCTCAAAAACCATATTTCTCAGGTTTTATAAAAGAGTATTCTGATTCATTTGATCGATGCTTTCAAGTAATCAATGAATACTCCCAAAGCATAAGTTCCTTTCTCGAAAGATTCTAGTATTATATCCTTCTGTAATAATAATGCCGCTTAAGTACACAGATTTTTCACAAACCCTATTTAAAAAGGAGTTATAGTATGTTTTTTATAAAAGCTGACATTCTTTTACGAATCAACTTTTCGTATAACTTAGAAAATATTGGCAACACTGATATAAATCTGTTGTTATTCATGAATACCAGCACTCCTATAAATTACGGAAATTTTCGATAACTGCAACCTCTTTGGGAATTTCCCGCCTGAGAAAGATAAATTTCCTATGTGAACTAACACGGTAGTTATGACTCTTATCAGTATTCTGGACAAGGTTGCTGTGTAAGTCTTCGATATTACAACGGTTGCTATTTTTAACGTGGAAAATACCTCTCTAATTTCTACCTCATCTGTCGGATTTCAAAATGCACTCTCTGGCAATTTGGGAGGTAAACATTGTGTGCATTCTGGGGAGTGGAGTACTATTTGGGATAGTAATAAAGTAATCATTGAACGCAATAGTCACTTGATTTCCAGTTATTTGTTTTCCGTTTAGGATAGTTTCTTGCGCTGCAGTATTTTCGTTGGTGGACCGATTGAGGAGAACCATTAGGCGCTTCCAGACAGCTTCAGAACTGCGAGTGGCCTCATTGTTAAAGATATTTTGAAAACAGTACTGTTTACTTGTTTGCATATATCAGTTTGTTTGATTTTTAAATTTTTAAAGACTTCGAGATCTTTAGCGTTCCTGGTAGCTATAAAGCGTTGGTACATGAAGTCTTTTTTTAATCTCTTTTAGGCAATCGCAAGTTATCCCCTTTTTCTAGCCTTGCGAGGCTTAATTTTTGTAATATACATAAAAACATTGGTTATAAACATTGTGATATTTTTTTATGATTGTGTAGTATGCCTGATCAGGGTCCCTTGAATTCAAAACGTCCTTCCAGTCTGTATCGGCCAATCTGCTTGCAAAGGATTCGGTGATAGTGCTATTTATGTCGCGATACTTTATTTCATTTACTTTCTGCTTCTGGATTTGCAATTTTTTGTCTCTCACCGAGAAGAAAATATGCAGATGGTCACTAATATGTGTCGCCAGTGCTCCTGAACAAATTGAATTTTGCACTTTCGTCTCTTAAAAAGATCAATCAGAGTAGACTAGGGGATTTGGATACGAGTTGGATCATGTATACGTTTCTGAAAGCATTTGATTTTATATGTGGTACCGATCAGATATAACAGGTGTCGCATTGAGAAAAGCACTATTAAAATCACGTCCTATTATTGCTTTTAAGTCGTGTTCAATATTTCATCAAATATATGTATCCAGAAACAAGAGGAAAGTTTTTGTGTTCCCCCCTGGCGGATGGTAAACAACAAAGAATGTTGTGTCGTTTCTCCTTAAGGTTAGCATTTCGAAATCAGTTGTTTTTCTTTTGAAAATAAACCAGTTGTGTCATATTGGAAGGTGTTATTTGTAAGTGTCATGATCGATCCCCCATTTATCTCGTTTCGATTCAGGAAATAGGACCAATAACCAGGTAATCCTAATACTTCCTCTTCACTGCAATACCAAGTTTCGGGAATACTAACTACCTCGAAGCCAATTTTAAAACCGGTAAAAACGGCAATTATTTTGTCTCTCTTGTTGCGGGCTGATTGCGCTATAAAATGCAAACAAGAAATGTTTTTTCATCATATTTCGCCTAAATCGTGAGAAGTTAACATCATCTTTTATACCTTGTGACTGAAATGTCATACTCACCTGTTTCACTACGTATGCAATTAGTAGATATCCAGTAAAGGGACTGCGTGAAGCTTTGGCATTCTTTTTTTCGATTGCATGTTTTTATTCCACATTGGGAATTTTTACTCCGAAGAAACATCTTGCAAACACCGTGCAATTAGCCGGATTTGGTCGAAAGCACATTAGCAGTATGCCATAGTGGTTGTGGGGACCACGATTTGGTGTACAAGTGATAAAGGTCTCCGTGCATGTGCCTTGACGATGATGTAAAAGAAACAAGCACTGATAGCTGAAGCAAATAAAAAGAAACGAAGGCTAATAATATTCTTAAGGGTACACTATCAGACTGTCGAAATTGAGAAAATAGCTACACTCTATGCAAGCATTTATTTTCCCGTCGCCATGCGTTCTACATCACTCACTGACGCAATGCGCATGATCGGGGTGGATTGCCATCGGCGAGCCTCCAATCTTTCCTTCGGCAGTCTAGACAAATGTCCACCCAACTTCCTTCTTGCGGGCCACAGCCGTGACAAGCAACTGCTTGACTCTTGGCGCAAGGTGTTCGTTTATGAAGGCCGCTTTGCTCGGGCCATCGAAGCCCCGCGAGTCTGGCTTTCCGGGCTTTCGCCAGATCTTCATTCCGTTTATATCGGCGTGTGGAGCGAACAATCGCATTTTTTGCGCAGAGTTTGGTATCCTAACCTTATGACATAAATTGCTGTCATTACCATGCACCGGTACTCCAAGTTTAGTTTCACTTTCCTTGACAGCAGTAGGTTCATCACAGTTGTAGGGAATGCCCTTAATTTCTAGGTTGTTTAACCTTTGGTATTGTTCTAATTCGTTGAGGAGACTTTATTTGGCTATTTTCCTGTTCTAGGTCTCTGTTCCTTTCGATGAGTTTCACCATATCGTGCTTCACATATTTCAGATCTTTCTGACATTCCAGAACATTGCCGCTAATGTCCGAAGAAAACTTACCACTACCTGTGAAAAAGAGTGCGGATTTGAAAAAAGAGTGTAAAAAAGAGAACTAAGGCTGTATGCCTTAGTTCTCTACGAAAGTCATAAAGTGTTTTTTATGTCTTTAGAGTCATTTCCCACCTCTGCACAGTTTCAAAAGAACACTTGCTATATTCGGCTGCGGTGCAGTAGGACACGCAAGTTTGCAGGAAGAGTGCGCTTACCTGCGCGTTTGAAAATACGAGTGTAGTCTCTTGTTGTTCCTCACATGCACCGCTGCCGAACTAACCCGAGCGTTGCCGCGTTGCCCGCTTTTATCATCCGTTGATGAGCTAGGCGTGCGCAGACTGCGTTCCGGAGATCGGGTGCCCCTGGACCACTGCACGCGGCAGTTCCGTTGCTTGGGCGAAAGTTTCGGTGAAGGCTTGGTTGGCAATCGGATGGATGGCCTGCGGGTTGGAAAATACCAGATTAGTCTCTTGCTGCTCCTCCAATGCATAGCTGCCGAACTAAGCTGAGCGTTGCGGCGTTGCCCGCTTTTATCGTCCATTGATGGCCTGGGTGTGCGCAGAGTGGCGTCCCGAGATCGGGTGCCCATGAACCACACCAGGCAGCAGTTCATTACTTGGGAGAAAGTTTCGGTCAAGGCTTGGTTGGCTATGGGATGGATGGCCTGCGGGTTTGAAAATACAAGCTTAGTCTCTTGCTGCTCCTCCCATGCACCGCTGCCGGACTATCTTTGCTTTATTTTTCCCTCCCCATTTTCTCACCCCGCATGTATATTACCGTTCTGAAGGGGCGCATTACTCTCGGGGACTTACAGCTGCCCTGAGTTGTGAGCTTGCGCAAATGCGCGATCTTCGCTATCTGAGTCTCCCCATTTAATAGCCCGACTGCCATATCTCTGTTCTCAGGGGGAGTCTTACTACCACTACACATACGCTACCCTCTGGCGGCCGAATCCGCAAATGCGCTATGCTCGCTATCTCTCTGTCTCCCGATTTCTTAACTCGAGTGATATATATTCGTTCTGACGGGCGCCTTACTCTCACTGGACTCCCACAGGCCTCTGTCGTTAGCCTGTGGGAATGCAGTATCTTCGCTATCTCTCTGTCTCCACATTTTTTAGCCCGGCTAACATATGTCCGTTCTGAGGGACCGCATACTCCCGGTGGACTTTCAGCCGCCCTTGTCGTGAGACTCCGCAAATGCGCTACGTTCGCTATCTCTCTGTGTAGCCCTTTCCTCCAGACTGACATATCACCGCTCGGAAGGTGTTCCTTTCTCTCAGTGGACCTACGCTGCCCTCTGTCATGGGTCTCCAAAAATTTGTTATCTTCACTACCTCTCGGTAACCAATTTCTTAACCCGACTGACATATCTCTGCTCTGAGGATGCGCCCTAGTCTCAGTGGACTTACGCTCTCCTCTGTTGTGGGTCTCCGGATATTTGTTATCTTTGCTTTCTCTGTGTCTCCCAATTTTCTAACTCCACTGCCAAATCTCTGTTCTGATGGGGCGACTTACTCTCTGTAAATTTACGCTACCCTCTCTCCTCAGCCTCTGTAAGTGCGCTATCTTCGCCATCTCTCTGTCTAACCATTTCTTAACCCAACTGATATATCTCCATCCTGAGGGGGCGCCTTACTCTCGGTGCTCTTACAGCTGCCCTCTGTCTTGGGCCTCTGGATATTGGCTATCATCTCTATTTCTCTGTCTCCCCATTTCCTAACCCGACTGCCAAATCTCGGGCCTGAGGGGTGCCTTAATCTCTGTAGCCTTACCCTGCCCTCTGAATTCAGCGTCCGTAAATGAGCTATTTTCGCATTCTGCCTGTCTGCCCGTTTCTTAACTCGACTGATATGTGTTTGTTCTGAGGGGACACCTTACTTTCAGTGGACTGAGGGTAACCTATGTCGTAAGTATATGAAAACGCCCTATATTCACAATCTCTCTTTCTCCCCGTGCTATAACCCGACTGACATATCTATCTTCTGAGAGGACGCCTTACTTTCAGTTGACTTTCGCTTCTTATGTCCTAAGCCTCCTCGAATGCGCGATATTCGCTGTATATCACCCCATTTCTTATATCGACTGATATATCTCCAACGTAGAGAAAAAACAGCGCCATTTTAGACGGCTACAAAAAGGAGGGAACACAGAACAGGCGCCTGTCCTGTGTTCCCGCCCTTTTTGAGGCTGTGCAAAATCGCGCAGTTTTTCCTTTATGTTGAAGATTCACCAACTCGCCAACCTACAAGTTCTTTTAAACTACATGATATATGTTCCTTTTGAGGATCTGCCTTACTATCAGTAGACTTTTGCTGCCCTGTGTCGTGAGCCACTAGAAATGCGCCATCTTCGATATCTCTCTGTCTCTCCATTACCAAATCCGAATAACACATCTCCGTTCTGAGCGGAGCCTCTGCTCTCATGGGACGTACGCTGCCCTTTGCCATCAGCCTCCCGAATTGCGCTATCTTCGCTTTCTCTCACTGTCTCGCCATTTCCTCACCCGAGTGACATATCTCCCTTCTGAGGGGGCTCCTTACCCAAGTTGCGCTTACTCTGTCCTCCATCTTGAGCCTTCGAAATATCACTATGTTCACTACCTCTCTGTCTACCTGTTTCTCAACCCGACTGACATACCTCCGTTCATAGGGGGCACTTTACTCACAGTGGACTCCCACAGGGCTCCATCGTGGGCCTCTGGGAATGCACTAACTTCGCTATATCTCTTTTTCTCTATTTCTTCCCAGCTAGCATATCTTCACTGTGAGGATGCACCTTTGCTCGGTGGACTTACGCTGCCCTCTGTAGTGGATCTTCGGATATTCGGGATATTCGAAATCTTCGCTATTTCTGTGTATCCCCATTTCCTATCCCGACTGCCATGTCTGCGTTCTGAAGGGGCGCTTTTCTCTTTGTAGACTTACGCAGCCTTCTTTACTCAGCCTCCCCAAATGCGCTATCTTGGCTATCTCTCTGTCTACGCATTTATTAATTAGACTGATAGAGCTCCTTTCTTACGGGGCGTCTTACTCAGTAGATTTACACTGCTATGCATCGTTACCATCCGGAAATGCAGCGTCTTCGCTTCCTTCAAGTTTCCGCATTTCCTAACTCAACTGATATATCTCCATTTTTAGGGTTGCCTTAATCTCAGTGGACATACGCTACCCTATGTCGCCAGCCTCTGGAAATGCGCTATCTTCACTGCCTCTCTTTCTCCCCTTCCCATAACTCGACTGACGTATTTCTCTTCTGAGGGAACGCCTCAGTCATTGCAAACCTACGCTGCCCTCTGTTGTGAGCCTCCGGAAATGTGCAATCTTCGCTATCTCTCTGTCTCACTATTTGTTTACTCGACTGATGTATCTCCATTCGGAGGGGGCGCCTACTCTGAGTGGAACTATACTGGCTTGTTTTGTGAGCCTCCGGAAATGCGCGATCTTCGCTATTTCTATATCTCCCCATTTCTTATCTCGAATGTATATCTTCATTCTATGAGGCACCTTTTCTCTTATTGGCCTTTTCTTTTATTGAACTTTCTCTTAATTCCCTTTGCCCACAGCACACGGAATTGCACTATGTTCTCTCTCACACTCTGTCTCGACATTTCCTCGCGCGAGTGATCTATCTACATTATCAGGGGCTCCTTACCCTCGGTGCACTCACGCTGCCCTCTATCTTGAGAATCTCGAAATGCGCTATCTTCGCTATCTATCCGGGTACCCATTTTTTATTCCGACTAACATATCTTCGTTCTGAGGGGGCACCTTACTCTCAGTGAACTCCCACAGACCCCTGTAATGAGCCTCTGAAAATGTCGTATCTTCGCTATCTTTCTGTCGCCGCATTTCCTACTCGGATGATATATCTTCGTTCTGGGGGGCGCCTTACTCTCGGTGGATTTCCAGCTGCCCTTTTTCATGAGACTCCACAAATGCGGTAACTTCGCTACCTCTCTGTCTCGCCGTTTCCTCCCGACTGACATATCTCCGCTCAAAAGATGTGCACTACTCCCAGTGGACCTATCATGCCCTCTGTCATGGGTCTCCGTATATTCGCTATCTTTGCTGTCTCTCTGGCAATATATTTCCTAACCCGACTTCCATATCTCTATTCTGAGGGGGTGCCTTACTCTGTAGACTTACACTGCCCTCTGTCCTAAGCTTCCATAAATGCTCTATTTTCTATATCTCTTTGTCATCGTTTCTTAACACTAATCATATATGTCCGTTTTTCTGGGCGTCTTAGTCTCAGTGGACTTACACTGGCATGTGTAGTGAGCTTCCGGAAATGCGCCATCTTCGCTGTCTCTCTCGTTCCCCGTTTCTTAACTCGGCTTATATATCTCCGTTTCGGGGGATGCCTTTCTACCAAATGACTTACAATGCACAGAGTCGTGAGCCTCTGGAAATGCGCTATCTTCACTATCTCTCTGTCTTCCCATTTCCTAACCCGACTGACATATCTCCGTTCTGAGAAAACACCATACTCTCAGTGGACTTACGCTGTCCTGTGCCGTCAGCCTATGGAAATGCGCTATCTTCGCTACTTCTCTGTCACGCCATTTCCTAGCCCAACTGACGTACCTTCATTCTGATGGGGCTTCTACTTTGTGGACTTACGCTGCCCTCTGTTGCGAACCTCGGGAGATGCACTATCTTTCTTATCTCTCGTCCTCCCCATTTCCCGAACCGACTGATATATCTCCGTTCTGAAAGTGCGTCTTACTCTCAGTGGCATTACCCTACCCTCTGTCGTCCCTCCCTGGGACTTCGCTATCTTCGCTACCTCTCTGTCCCCCCATTTCCAAAACCGACTAAAGTATATTCTTTTGAGGGGGCATCTTACTCTCAGGGGACAAACAATTCCCTGTGTCGTGGCCTCTGCAAATATGCTACCTTCGCTATATCTTTCCCCCGTCCCATAACCCGACTGACATATCTCTGTTCTTAGGGGACACCTTACTCTCAGTGGACTCTCACAGGCCTCTGTCGTGAGCCTCTAGAAATGTCAAAATCAGTCAGTGTTTATTTCAACATTGGATATGCTGATATACTAAGGGCAAAGGCAAAAAGCCAACTTGGGCTTGACGGGGCCTGTGTATCTTATACAGTTCAAACAGCCATTGCAACGAACGTTCATGTACAGTAGACATACAATTTGGCAGATTAATGCAAAGAATATAAAAGGGAACTTCTTACAGCAGCAGTTTTATGGTACAATTTGCCATAATAGTACTTAACGGAAACGGGCACAAGTACATTCGGAGAAAAAACAATTTTCTGGCACACTTAGTCATAATACATACATTGAACTAAAAATCATATTGAGTTTGAGATTAAAAACAATAAAATTAATTTAAAGGGAATTTCCTGGCATGCTTAGAACTTTAAAATAAATAAACCAAACCAAACAGGCATAGGTATATTCCCATAGAGCAGCCAGTGGCAGGGTAACGCAAAGTCGAACAAACTTTCTCAATGTCTCTAGCCGTAACCGTAATCATCATCACAATGAACAGGACTGTATAAATAATCTGAGGTCTTCAAGCTCACAAGGAATTTATTGTGGTCGGTAGGGTATCGTTCAGCATTTGTCGACCGTAGTTGGTGCGTGTGTGCATGCAGCGAGTAGCGTAGGCACGACGACGGTTTATTAATCCAGTGAGCTTCGTTAACTATAGGTCATTGTTTTTTATATAAAGTATGTATCGCGAGAGCAATACCAAACTGTACAAGTTATGTACAAGAATCAGGTTTAGTTTCTGAAAAATGGTGCCTGTGTGCTCGTCATATGCTACATGTTCAATTGCCCTTGCGGCCTTTTTTTGAAGTCTATGCGTCCTATCCAGATTTGTAACGGTTGTAGTACCGCATACAAGAAAACAATACCGTAATGTCGAGCAGAAAAGAGAATTATATAGTAATAATTTTATATATTGGGGTATCAAGAAACGTAAGCAGCAGAACACGCCACCATTACGAGAGAGTTTTGAGTAGATGTCGTCAACATGAGCATTCCAGAAGTGAAAGACAACCACAAGATTTTTGCCATTTTAACCAGCTCCACATTACATGCCCCAATTGTTAAACAGAGCTCCAAGTCAATTGTTTTGTTTCTAGTTCGAAATAACACTGCTTTCGTTTTAGAAACCTTTTTGCTTAAGGAATTACTTATACTCCACATATTTGAATGGCTTAAATTGGTGTTCTCCTTTATTTTAAATATTGTTGGTTCTTGTAAATATAGACTGGTGTCGTCAGCATATACAATTATTTTACAACCTTTCTTAAGGTTTACGATATCATTTATATATAAATTAAATAGCAGTGGCCCGAAGATGCTATCTTGTGGTACACCACCTACCAAAGTCCTCAAATTCGATCTATAGTTGTTTATAATTACTTGCTGTTTCCGTTCACACAAATAACTCTTTATGAGTGAAAAAAACGTGCCTCGAAAACCACAATTCTGAAGTTTAATGAAAAGAGTATTGTGATTCATTCGACCGTATGCTTTCGAGTAATCAATGAATACTCCCAAAATAGACGTTCCTTTCTCGAAATATTCTAGTATTGTCTCCTTCTGGGATATAATGCCGCATCAGTAGATCGATTTTTCAAAAACCCGAATTGGAAAGAGGGAATGATCGTAGGTTTTTATGAAAGCTAATAATCTTTATGAATCAACTTTTCGATTAATTTAGAAAATATTGGCAATACTGATATAGGTGTATAGTTAGACATGTCATAGATAGCACCACTCCTATAAATTACGGAGATTTTCGCTAACTGCATCCTCTTAGTGAATTTTCCACCTGAGAAAGATAGATTTTCTATGTGGCACGAGGTAGCGGGTTCGATTCCCGGCCGCGGGGCCGCTTTTCTGATGGAGGCGAAAAGCAAAAACGCCCGTGTGTACGACATTTCGGTGCACGTTAAAGATTCCAGGTGGTCCAAATAAATCCGGAGCCCTCCACTACGGCACGCCTCATCGGTGCGTTGCGTCGGCTGGTTAAACCCTACAATCAATCAATCAAATTGGCCATGTGAACTAACACGGTAGCTATATTCTCATCAGTATTCTTAACAAGTTTTGTTTGTAAGTCTTAGACATCACAACAGTTGCTATTTGTAACGTAGAAATTACCTCTCTGATTTCTACTTCATCTGTTGGATATCAAAGTGCACTTTCTCGCAATTTGGGTGGTAAAATGGTTTGAGTCTGGGGTGTGAGTGCTATTTGTGATAGAGGTTAAGTAATCATTGTACGCATTGGTCACTTTATGTCAAGTTATTCATTTCTGGCGCAGCAGCATTAAGGTTGGTGGACCGATTGAGGAGAACCTTAAGGCACTTTCAGAGAGCTTCAGAACTGCGAGTGGCCTCATTGTTTAAGGGGTTTTGAAAACAGTATTGTTTACTTTTTTGCCTACATCTCTTTGATTTTTACATTTGTAAAGACTTTGGGATCTTCAGCAGTTGGCAGAGGTAGCCTTTTTTATCGCTGTTAGGCAATCGCTATTTATCCAACGTTTCCTGGCCTTGCGAGGCTTACCTTTTATACAGAAAACATTGGTTATAAATATTCTTATATTTCTGGATGATTGTTCCGTATGCCTGATCAGGGTGTTTGCAATGCAAAACCTTCTCTCAGTCTGCATCGACCAATCTGCTTTAAAGGACTAGGTGGTAGTACTATTTATGTCGCGAACTTTTCGTTCATATACTTCGTGCTTCAGGATTTCCCATTTTTTGTATATCAACGCGAAGAAAATCTACAGATGGTCAATAATATGTGCCGCCAGTGCTCCTGAACAAATTGAATGTGCGCTTTCGCTCATTACAAAAAGATCAATCAGAGTATACAAGTGGATTTGGATACGAGTGGGATCATGTATAACGTTTTTCAAAGCATTTGATTCTAATATACGGTACAGATCAGATGTCATAGGAGTTGCACTGAGAAAATCACTATTAAAATCACCTGCTATTATTCTTTTTAAATTGTGTTCAATATTTCATGAAAGATATGTATCCAGAAACAAGAGAAAATTTCTTGTATTCTCCACTGGTGGACGGTAAACAACAAAGTAAGTTGTGTCGTTTCTCTTTAATGTTAGCAGTTCGAAGGCAGTGTTAATTTTCAAAAATAAACCAATTATGTCACATTGGAATGTGTTATTGGTAAGTATATACATCTCTCCCCCATTTATTTCGTTTCGATTCAGGAAATAGGACCGATAGCCAGGTAATCTAAATACTTTCTCTTCACTGCAATACCAAGTTTCGGTGATAAGAACCTCGTTGAAGCGAAATTTAAAACTGGTAAAAAGGGCAATTAATTCGTCTTCCTTGTTCAGGGATGATTGTGCGTAACACGCAAACAAGAAATGGTTTTTTTTTCTTTTGCATATTATTTCGTCTAAATCGTGAGGAGTTGATATCATCTTGTATACCTTTTGACTGAAATGGCATACGCATTATGTTTCATACCTATGCAATGTATAGATATCCAGCAAAGGGAGTGTTTAAGCTTTCGAATTGTTTTTTTAGGTTGCATTTTTTTATTCAACATTGGTAATTTTTGACTCCGAAGAAACATTTTGCAACCACCGTGCAATAGGCCGGATTTAGTCGAAAGCAGATTAGCAGTATGCCATAGTTGTTATGGGGTCCACGATTTGGTGTACAAGTGATAAAGTTCTCCGTGCACGTGCCGGGACGATGATGTAAAAGAAACAAGACTGATAGCTGAACAAATCAAAAGAAAGGAAGGCTATGAATATTCTCAAGTTTACACTATCAGACTGTCGAAAGTTACAAGATAGCCTACAATCGATGCAAGCATTTATTTTCCCGTCCCCATGCGTTCTACGTACGCAGAGTGGCTTCCCAAGATCGGGTTCCACTGGACCACAGCAGCCGGCAGTTCTGTTGCTTGTGCGAAAGTTTTGGTGAAGGCTTGGTTGGCAATAGCAAATATGGCCTGCGGGTTTGAAAATGCGAGCTTGGTCTCTTGCTGCTCCTACCATGCACTGGTGCCGCACTGTATTTGCTCTCTTTTTTCTCGCCATTTCCTAAACCCGCTTTATCTCACGTTCTCAGAGGGTGGATTACTCTCGGGGGACTTGCAGCTGCCCTGAGTCGTTAGCTTCTGCAAATGCGCGATCTTCGCTATCTCAGTCTCCCCATTTAATAGCCCGACTGCAATATCTCTGTTCTCAGGGGGAGTCTTACTACCACTAAAATTACGCTACCCTCTGGCCGCCGAATCTGCAAAGGTGCTATCCTCGCTATCTCTCTGTCTCCCCATCGCACACGTTCGGTGGAAGTACATGTATGTTGTCTTACAGCACAGCCTACACCCATTGACGAAATAAGAATGGACGAATTGTATTCCAGCAACATCGGTTTGCCAGCACAGTAATATCACGTGGGAATTCAACCATATTTCTTAAGATCCGTTGGCAATCAAGGACCCGCCATCGCTATCGTAAAATTATTTTAAAACTCCACATGCCCACACGTACGTGAGTACATTTTTTTTACTTTAATGGAGCATAGAGTGGTTGACAAGAAAAACATACAAATAGGGTTTCATTAAATAGGGGTGAGAAAATTTCCTGTGAATGTTAATGGGAAGGTAACTTGCCATGCGTTAGGGTTTACTATTATTTCATAGGTATCCGATAATAGAAGGAGAGGTTACAACTGTGTAACAAAAACTTAAAACTCTCCACCTCTGATGGAGCAACACGTGTACGCATTTTTACTTGAAAAAGAGCTTACAGTGGTTGAAAAAGAAACCACCTCCTAAGTGTTCCAGATGGCAAGGGTGCGGACTGGAATTCGCCGAGTGTAAATTTGCAAGTAGAAGCAGTGTTTCAAATACAATCATAAATCGCAATATTTTAGGCATTGTTTACATCGTTGTAGCATTATTTTCAATGGCATGCACGCCTATTTATAAAAAGAAGGCTAGAGGTATTGGAGAAAAGAAATGCAAAAAAATGGGTTACAGAGAAGGGCGCAAGAGGGTTTCACTTCATAAAGACAGAAAAAAGCTAATTGGTCATAAAAAGTCACTCTTAAAACAAACTTACCATCAACGTTGTGTATACACAATTGTAACAAAATTATAAATCTCTGCATCTGTTCTTTAGAAGCGGGTGTAAGCCTTTTTACTTAAAAGGAAGCATACTACGGTTAAAAGAAAAATGCAGAAATAATGTTCTGGTAAAGTGAATGGTTTTTTCTAGCATACCGAAGCTACGAGTGTGCAGCCGAGTTCAGACAATGATATACGATCCTCACGGACAATAGAGCCAGCGCCAGCATTGTTGTAAGGACGTTTCAAACTATGTATGTCTTTAGCAACAAGCATACACCTTTTACTTACAAGAGAGCTTAGAGTAGTTGAAGGAGAAAAAGCAGTAATCGCGGTTTAATTAAGAGGGACATGAATAGGATTTCGCTGCATGAAGAAGCTACAAAGCGAGCAGAAATGTTCAGAATACCTTAAGACTCACTGATTATGGTCGCAGATACTACATTGTTTGGAAAAATAGCTAACTCCGCCGCTTTTCAGCGTTATCGAGTGCACGCCTTTTTACTTTCACGGAAGCCTACAGTGGTTTGTGTTCCTGTAAAGAAGGGTCGGAATGGTGTTTCACGGCATACAGTATAGACAAGTGCACAGTAGTGTTAAGAACTTAACCTTAACACTCACTTACACTGGAGGTGCATAAACACGTACACCTGTGAAATGCAGTGGTGGGTATACGGTTTTTAAAATATGTAGCAAGTGTTCTGCAATAAAGGAGGGGTGAATGCACTTTCGCGGTATGCAGAAGCCACATGACCACAGCAGTGCCAGAAATAACGTCTGACTCACTAAAAATCACGGGAGGGACTAGATTGTTGCAACAATACCTTAAAGCTCTGCACGTCATCTGTAGGATCGCAATCACGCCTTTCTACTGACAAATGAGCTCACAGCACTTGATAATGATGATTGTTGGTTTTTAATTGCGCAAGGCCAACAAGGGCAAAGAGCACCAGAGAACAAGTTATATAATGGTTGATGTGACCGTAAATACTAAAGTCTGTGAGCAGAAGTAAAAGTGACGCAAAACGAAGGACAACGAAGATGGCTGGTGTATAATCCCAGGATGATTACACGTGATATAACAATCACTGTAAAAATTTTACCTCAGCAAAAACCTAAGAACGCGTTACCTAGAAAACATTGGTTCGTCAGCTAAAAAGTATTATGGGTGATGTGAAATGTGTCGTAATTATAGTTCAGAGAAATGCTTGTGTCGTGCTCTGTCAAGTGCCTTGCATGTTATTGGTATGTGGACTGTGGATAGGTGCCGTCCACCCTGGTACACATGGGTCGCAAAGATCCAGTGAACAAGTGGGACTGTGTTACATGTGTAAGTCCTATCTGCAGCCTAGCCTGGGCGACTTTAAGGGATGTGTCATGTGAGGCAGTTGCATAGCATCGCAACTGTGATTTTATCACGTGCAGTTTGTCGTCTGTTTGTTGACCCTAGTGTTGGTGAAATGTGTTACGAAGCTGTCGTCTGATGTGTGTCTTTAGGTAGTTGTGCAGTAATGTTGTAAACTGTGGTCATGAGAGCAGCAGCCCAAGCCATTTGATCAGCGGTCTCATTGCCACGAATCCCACACGGCCCTGATACCCAGCACATAGTTATTTCTAAATTTGAAGCATATCCAGTAATAACCATTAAAAAACATGATCACATAGTTTTTCGTCGACCGTCCTGATGACATCACGTGCACAACGCTTAGACGATCTTTATACACGATGGGCTTCAAAATTTATTGTTTGATGATGTGATTTGAAATGAGTAAGATGCCATACGCTTCTGGGTTGTAAATACTGGTAAGAAAATTTATTGTTTTAGTAACGCTAAAATTTGGTCCGTGCGCTGCCCATGGAACAGTAGAATCAGTTTTCGACGCGTCGCTGGAGAATAATGCGAACTTGTACTTGTCCTGCAGGAAGAGTAAGTTCTCCAGATTTTCACTCCTCGGTACCCTATATTTTTAGATGCGTGAGTGAGTGGTCGCATGATATAGGACGAAGCTGCCATATTGAAATGCAAATATAGATGGGTGTCTTGTGCATGTCTGAAGGGGGACATTGTGTGCAAAAGCCTCTCGCCCCTGTGAGAGCGAAAGGTAAGGAAATAGATGGCCTGTTTAAAAAGAGTTGCAAGTTTGATGTATCATTTATGATAGGTATAAAAGAAAGATTGGTGAGAGACACAATCTTAGACGCGTGCAGCAAGCCAACATACTCTGGCTGATGCCTTACGCACCATTTGTCACACTCGATATACAGACTCTCGACAGGGCTAGCGCAGAAAACCCCGCATGAGAGGCGAAGGCCAAGATCCAGCACTGGGTCGAGCATTTGCGTGTTATTTTTGTCACCGGCCCAGACCCGACACTGGTATAATGAAGCCGAGACCCTACCAAGGCAGTGTAAAGGCGCAGAAGGTGTTGTTTGTCGGCCCCATAAAATTCGTGGGAGTTGACCATAAAAATGTTAATTATTTTAGGCGTTTACCTTTAGGCTGTGGGATTTACGGAACAAATGTAAGCTTTTCTTTGAATAATATACCTAAAACTTGTGCTCCTTGTTCACAGGAATCAACAGGCCATTAGGAAGGGCGCCTGGGTCTGGGTGGACCCCACGCTTCCTGGAGGACAGAACACAAAAGCTTTTTCAAGGAATATTTTAAAACCTTTCCTGTCTGCACACCCGGCAAGCTTCTAGACGCCACGGGGGACTTCACTTTCGCAGATTGATATATTACATCACCTAGAGGAAATCTGGACGTCATCTACATACATGAAATAGGAGATTATAGGCACCAATGCCTTTCTAAGAGAGTTCATCTTAACTATGAAAAGAGTGCACCTCAAGACTCCACCTTGTGCATGCAACATTCTTGCACATGAACCTTTGAGCGTGTGCAAAAAACTCTCACACGAAAGGTTCTCCCTGACACATAAATAAAAAGGATGCTCAACGTGTTGCCCGAACCATCGATTGACTTCAGGTAACTAAGGATGCCATACCACCACGTGGTGTCGTGGCCTTTCACGATGTAGAAAAAGACCGTAAGGAAAAACTGTTTATCCAAGAAGGCATCCTTGATATATAATTCAAGAGCGACAAGATGATCGTTCGTAGATCGCCCCACAATGAAGCCTGCGTTACAGCTCTCGAGAAGACCACTGTACTCCAACAGGTACACCAGCCTTCTGTTGATCATCTTCTCTAGAAGCTTGCACAGGCAGCGAATGAGGGCGACGGGTCGATAACTTGTGGGAGTGGAAGGGCCCTTCCCCTCTTTCGAGAATGCTACAACAATGGCCTCCCTTCAAGAATTAAAAATCTTTCCCGAATGCCATATCTTGTTGTAAAGGTGAAGGATTGTCTCCACCGTTTCCTTTTTCGGTTGCGCTGTTAGAAGATATCGGGGGTCAACTCAAGAGAGCAAACAACCTCACCGAATCTACAGGGCACAGGTGACGAAGAGGGTGGCCATCTGTTGTGCAGCTTTGGCCCACCACAGGGGCAAGAATGAGTCAGAGCCTTGAACGAATGAACAAAATAAAGACATATTTGGACAGGCAAAACACTATACAAGCACGAGAACATGTAACGTAAACGAGAGGTAACTTAGAATGAATACAAATGCAAGAAACAGTTCAAAATGACACGAAATGATACAATCAGGAGCGTTACCAAATAGATTATACAAAATAGCGCAGTTAGTTAAAAAAACCCAACAGTTCGATGCATATGAGAGACAGAGTCCCAGAATATTAACCGACGGGGCGGGACTATGCACTGCTGTCGGAGGCGATTCGGCTACCTGTGAAGCGTGCCTTCGTCGTAGGCCAGGCCGTCCGAGACGATCACTGTGATTTGAGACCCAGGAGTACGTTGGAGTCCTCCAGGGCGTGGGTCGCCGATGGTGTGGTGCACAAACTCGCAGACGTTGTTGTCCCATCACGACGTCTAAACGTAGCTAATTTGATGCGGCGCGGATTCTCTTTTTATTCCTGTGCGGGCGCGGAGAGAGAGGGCAGAAGACACAACGCGCCCGCCACTGTCGAGCGAACAACTTCTCTTTTTCTGCCTTTTTCTGGGCAAGCTATGCTCACCTCCTCGAAAGTTCTCGAAGCTTCGACAAAACCAGAGCGGCGGAGGTTTTGTTTTGGAATTTTTTTGCGCACCGGCGAGTTGTCCCGTTACCACCGCTTCGATTCGAGAGAGTTTCAGCATTTTCTCAGAGCAAATAGAAACGAACTGAATGAATCGGATGACTGTAACAACAATTAGGCGCTGTACATAAAATGAAAAACGTTATACGGTACTTTTAGGCGTCGCTCGCGTTTGTGACAATTGTAACAAGAGTGTCTGCAAGTGAGTGCTGTAATATTGTATATGTGCTGCTGTCTGGGCCGGTGGCTGAGGGTTTCTGGTACTCAGCGAATCTCTCAGCTCATGAAGCGAACACTCGTTGTTATAGTACGTGTTCGTTTGGTCAGTCGTTGTCATGTAAAGGCTTCTTTTCGGCCGAGAGTTTGTGTTTCTTGAAAGTGTTTGTGTAGTGTGCTGAACTGGACACGTGTAAAAAGTGTTCTGCAAGTGCGACAGCATGGTCTTCGAGTGTGCGCCCTGTTGTGCTGACCAGGGGCAGGCTGTGACTTTGTTGTCCTTTGAGTTTGCGAATTTGCGAACCTAAGTTGCGTGTGTCTGTGTAAGAGTTCTTCGATGTTATCAATGAGTGCCAACTATCTCGTTTTGCCTCACGGAGCACGCGTTTTCTAAATGCTTTTGCCCGTTTGAACAACCCGAGGTAAATCGCCCTGGGGTACCGAGGAAAGATACCCCTCGCATTTTTGTGGCCTTCTCACGCCCGCCTATAGTCCTCATCCCCCCACGGCCTCCTCTAATTGCGCGGGGCACCAGAGACCTGGGGAATGGACTTTTCGGCGGCATCGAGGATGTTCACCGGGAGGAGTTGAGCGGCTTCATCTACATGTAGGTGTCCTGTGGTTGTATAGTGTATCTTAGATGTCTCCATACATGTGTTCCAGTTTGCTTTTCCTTCATTAGGCCTCTTTTGGGGGGAAAATTGACTGCGTGAGCATTTACGTATATATCTTAGCGAGGTAGGGAAGTGGTCACTGCCGTATGAGTGAGTGCCCACGCCCCACTCGAGACAAGGAAAGAGAACTGCGTAGCCAATAGCCAAGTGTAGAAATGACTGTGTTGTGTTTTATGTTATGGTATGTAGGCCTTTTTTTGTTGAAACGGAACGCTCCAGAGGATGTTAAAAACTTCTCTATCAGGCGACCTCGGGCATCCGTGCGAGAATAGCTCCAAAGAGAATTGTGTGCATTAACATCGCTTATTAGGTAGTATGATTTGGGAAGCTGGTAGACCAGCGTCTCAAAGTGACCACTCTAAGTGCAAGATCAGCAGTAATATATAGAGCATACCATTATTAACCTATCAAATATGATTTTGCGAATTGATACGACCTCAAGGACAATGTTATAAGTGACCGGTTGGCAAGCTAAGGATTTCCGGGCGATTATGGCCACACCGCAAGAAGAGTGTGTTAAGCCATTTCTGTCCTTACTGAATACCATGTAACTTTTCAAAAAATTTGTGTTACTGGAATTCAAATGTCTTTCCAAAACACGCATTACACTTGGCTGATTAGCATGCAGTATTTGGTGTACATTGTCAAGATGTTTCCGGCCTCTGTAGTTCGATTGGATTATGTTTTCTCTTGCCATTATGAAGGTTTCGGAGCTACTGGGGTGTGTTGTTTATGTTTCGGATTTGTGGTGCTTGGACTCTTGGAGAGGGCTTTTTTGGCTTCTCTAGAGGTTTGGATGCAGGGCCTGTTCCTTCCGCTTTGACAAAGACAAACGGTCCCACGTTCATCTCATGCTCGTATGTCCTAGTGGTGCTCGATGGACCAGGCCCCCTGGATTGGCACCCATTTAGGTGCCTCCTGTTTTTTGAATTACTACTGCCGGTGTAGGGAGCAGCACAAGGGGCGAGGGCGGTGCGGCAGGAGTGGGAGTCGATGCAGGATCCCCGGTGTCCATCGCCTCAGCTGCCTCCAGTGGAAGCAGAGAGCGGGAGGAAGCAACCGCGGAGAGGCATCTGGTTCTAACGGTGACCATTGCCACCAGAACCGCTGCTGGATCAGCAAGCGTGTGGTGACGGTTTGGGCTGCCTGAAGCAACCAGATTGGGGGCGCAGGTGGGACCAGGTCCGACTCGCGGTACTGGGTTCCCGCCGAAACCACACGCCACTCCGCCCCCCAGTGAGCCGCGTTGGCGTACCTCCACATGGGGAAAGAGGCGAACCTCTTTCGTGCCTCCGGTAAGGTGATGTTTTCGGTGAGCTTTATGTTGATTACTTTCTTTCTAAGCTGGAAGGGCTCGCATTTTCTGGAGTGTGCAGAGTGTGGGCCCTGACATTTCATGCAAAGCAGTTGTTGCGAGCTACAAATATCTGAGGAATGGTCATGTTGGGCTCACTTGGCACAGGTTATTTGGCCCCGACACGAGTTATTACCATGCGCGAACCGCTGGAACGTTAAACAGCACCATGGGTTCGAGATGTATGCACGGACGGAGCACCGGATGAAACCAGCATTGATGTGATCTGGAAGGATGATAAGCCTAGTGCTTACAATCACATCGGCTCTTCTTATGGTTATGCGCCTGACAGCCGTCACACCTTTACTTTTCAGGCCATCAAGAAGATCGGCGTCTGTCTCGTTTGCTAGATCTGGCTCTGAGATCACGCCCTGCGAGGTGTTGAGGCTGCGGAGGGGTGTGACCTTGAAGTCAAAATTGGCAATTGGGGTCTGCTTAAGGAGTTTTGTGTCGTGCTGTTGACTGTGTTCCTTGACCAAGACCTCGCCGGTTCATTGCTTCTTAGTTTTATAGGATTCCCGTATAATACTTTCTAAAATCTTTAAAATAATGATCAGGACTGTGAAGCAATACGCCTCGCTTGTTCAAGCGATTCAATTAGTAAGAAGATCGGTAGTTATGAGGTTGTGGGACTTTCATGGTCGGAATGTGTAAAAACAATATTTCCGTGCGGTTCCTTTTAGGGGGCCGATTTTTGGGTTTCGGGAATTTAGAAATAAACATACAGAATGTATAAAAGCAGGGGAAGGGGGAACTTTTTCACTCGGGTTACCGTGAGACCGAGAGAGGTCCCAGACCTCCCTGCCTGGTAAACACACACAGACGCCATCGGGTGGAGCCTGACCAGGGCTTCGACGGCCACCGTTTCAGGCTTCTACCCTTCACATGAAAACACATTGCCGCGGTTGGATCCAATTTATATTTGGGGGCTCGCGGTCCGCGTTGTCACCAATACCCTCACCGAGATTACTCAATCTGCCCGTGCGGAGAGTTAACCCCTCTTGAAGGAGAAAAATTGCACATATTGTGTTCCAGTAAACCAGGTACCAAGGTCTCTGTCACAGTCCCAAAGCTTGCTTGCTTTAGAAAGCACAAGGTTGCCTAGCTTTTCTGCAGCCCTTCCAAAGTGTTACTGTTGTTCCGATAAATTTTTTTCCCTACAATAGCGTTCAAGATGAGAGGAAGTACGCTAATACACGTTCAGTGGCCTTTTTTGCCAGCTAAGCTTCAAACTAGCCGTTTATCTTAGCTGTACGCTTGAGCACAACATTGGCTCACTTTTCGCACGGCGGACTCCAGTAAATCTCTTCTCAGAAAGCTAGTGCATCCGCCTATTCTATAAGAACCGCTCATATAAAATCACCAGATGCTCATGGGACTGTCTGCTAATGCCTAGCATTCATATGCCGCTTGTATTCAGGGCTTCACAGCCAAAATTATTGTTTTTTTTCGTGTACTACCGAATATCTTCACTACAGGCGTTACTTGCGCCAAATTTGCATCTTTTTAAATAAAGTGTGATACATTTTTTATGTTTGATATTTGTTATATTTTTTTCTTTTTTTAGTTTCCGAAAAGAATGTAGGATCATATACCTGTATTTACGCTGTTATAATGATTACCGGTGAAACTTCCACGGGGTCTACATTATTCCGTCATAGCAAGGCGTTACACATTTCACAATTTTCTGTAACCTTTATCGTTTATTTCTTTGTTTTCAAGACTTTCTTCTACAAACTATCGCCATTTATGCTAATATAACGGTTACAAGTGGAGAGAGAGAGATAAAAACTTTATTGCGTGACAGCCGTTATCCTACACGTCAGCGAAGAGCCCTTGGGTTCAAGCAGCGGCTTCGGCCTCCTGTGTGTCCCAGATTGATCTAATGGTTTGGAGCTGAGCAATACGGTCTCCCATGCTCTACGCTAGGATGTAGCAACATACGTTGTCACCAGTGGACAGGCCTGTAGCGCGCGTGCTACTTCTACCCGGTCCTTACACTGATGACACATGTCAGAATATTACCCAAGGTAGCAGGGACGGCATGCGACCGGGTTGGCGACTAAGTTCATTTGCACAGGTCGCCAGGCCATCGATGGGAACTCACTGAGGGTAGGATGAACAGGGGGAAGCGGGTCTGCTATAACCTGTAATAATGAGCAATGGTTCTAAAGGACTTGAGCCAATTTCTGCCACAATTGGCAGCGCCAATGCCAATGAACACTGGGATCATGACAAGCACGGATCGAAAATCTTCGAGCGGCGGCTTGCGCGTACTCGTTCCCGGCAAAGCTAGAGTGTGCAGGTATATATAATTAGATTTATCGTGGCGGTTCGCTGAATATTGTAAAGTGTTGTCTTCAGAATTGTGAACGTATCTGGAGAGATGTACCTCCTCGTGTTATTTATAATACCAGGTTCGACTCGCCTACCACGCATTTGATTTTTGTGGAGGCTGCTATTGCCAAGGCAATAACCGCCTCTTCGGCCACCTCTGGTTCACTCGTGCTGACCGAACCGGAGCTGACGGAATTAACAGGCTGATTGACTATCGCCAGAGTTATGCCATCGCAACCCGGGTAATCGGCCGCGTCCTCTTAGCCCACGGCATCCAAATTTCTGAGTCGTTTGCACAGAGCTTTCCCCCTTGCCTTTCCGCGTTCCAGATTGTGGATCGGGTGCGTGTTTCGGGATAGGTGAAATTTGAAATTGTTTGTGCACTTCGGGAGGCAAGGGTACCAAGAACCCAGAAATCTGCAAACCATTCTGGCTGTAGCGAAGACGCTTCCGTTGAGCTAGACTTTAAGAATCCATTAGTTTAGTGAGGGCACTGTGAAGCACCAATGTCTCGGAACGTTTTGTCGGAACAGTGCAGTGAGTGCCTAGGGCCTGCTTGTTGGCCCGTATAATGAGGGCATCAATTTTGAGTTCGTCTTTATTGACATGTACTTAAGCAGTGACGTACGTTATCCTACTGGGGTGCAGGCTTCAAATATTCGCACGACATTTCCCTCTTTCATTCTGTGATGTCGGTTAGTGATTCGCAATGTGTCCGGGTAGCCTGATGGACGCTTTTTTCAAGTGCGAGGATGGTCTCTGAGTTATGTTCTTTGGCCTGTATTCAGAGACCGAAAACCGGTATACTGGACACTGTGCGGATGGGTAGCGCTCTGTTCGCGAAGATCTTCACAGCAGGGTGGTTTTGATTTGTACGTGTTCGCCTAAAAAAGGGCCTGTAGAGCAACAGTTCTGATTTTTCCGGGGAGCAGCTGCGGCTTCGCTTACCTGCGTACTACTCGACTCGACAGTAAGCCTTTTAGATTCGAAACAACTCAAGCTCGGGGCTGTGTCCCTCCCTCCCTCGCTGTGATGGTCCGCCGTCCGCACTCCACTGCGCATAGCGCGTCTCTTCAACCCCGTCAGCGTTTCGGCTGACGTCAGCGCAGTCCACTTTAAAAAATTGTTAGGCTGCGGCTGGTTTGGATCCAACGATTCTCTGGCCGCAACGGGAGGTACGTGGCGATCTTCCCACTCCGCTACAAACCGTGACGGCAGCATGTGCTACGAAAGTGTCTTATGTCCTTCAGTCATTCAAACTACGTCAAGAAGCTACTTATAGAACGAGGTCACGCGAAGCTGGACGTCAATAGAAACGACGGAGTCAAAACTAATGGGAACTTCAGTCAACCCCATGGCTGCTTCGCATACTACTCAGGGTTCCATGAGTGAAACTTGTGGGGAGCGCCTTGGCACACCTTCTAGCCTAGAGGGTGTTGCCCGGAGCCCCTCGTTGCGAGCTTCCTTCCCTTGCCCTCCTCGCCGGTGCCCGAGTGACGGCGCGAGGGAACGTGGAAGAGCGGGCGGTGCCGCGGTAGTGCCTAAGAACCGCGCGCGGGGACTCGGGACTCGGGACAAAGAGTGTTTTCTGGTGATGGTGTGTGTGTGTATGCCCGGACGGGTGACAGCACGTTGGAAGATGTAAGTAAAGAGTTCTTACACGAAACCGCAGTGTGCCTCATTTCTTGGCATGCCGTAGAGAGCAGGCCCACATCTGGCGCCCGAACGTGGGGCTGATGTCAAGCCCCCCAGTGGACATTTGCTCTCTGCAGCTGCCGGGAAGGGGCCCACTGCAGTTTGGGACGGCATTCCTTTGTTCCTTGAAGGAAGCGCCATTTTCGCAGTGGGAGACCTGGGCTTTGAGCCCTGTGAGCACGCGTGAAGTTTTCTTGAGTTCTTTTTTTCTGTTGTTTGGTTAACGGCCTAAGTGGTTACATTGCGAGTGTATTTAGCGTATGTAGGGATATTAGTCGCTTGTGTATTTGGACGTGTCCCTACTGTAGTCTTTTGTATTTTGATGTGGCTGTAGTTCAGCCCCGTTGGTCCAATGTATTGTCTTGACGTTCCTTTTTTGCTTCCATTGTAGATTTGTGTGTGGGGTGTGTTTGTCGCGTGCGTATGCAGTTAGCGCGGCTTTCTCTTTATCTTTCCGTCTACAGTTAGGCGTGGTTGAGCCAGCTTTGTTGGGTAGTTCGTTGGCAATGGCTCCTACCACACGGAGAGAGACGGGAGAGAAGGAGGAGCCGCGGGGCTCGGGGGGAGACTCAGCGGCCGCTGCGCAGGAGGCTGCTGATCAGTTGCAGTCCCGCAGATCTCGACTCAATGATGAGGCAGATGACCGGGATGTTCGCGGAGATGACCCAAAAGCTCGGTTCGGCGCCAGCGGCTCCCACCGCGGGTCCTGTAGTGCCAGTCTCGAAGCCACGTTTGAATATCGAGGTTCCCTCTTATTCCGGCTACGGAGACGTGAAATCCGTTTGCGAATACCTGCAGCAACTGGATTCGTATCAGACTACGGTAGGGCGCATCGGATGATGACGTGCTGAGGCAACTCCTGCCCGTGGCACTAGTAGGAAGCGCTGCGCGTTGGAGGCGCTGCCAACCGGCTTTCGAGTCGATGGCAGATTTTAAGGACCGCTTCCGCGCTGAATTACTGCCACCCGATTACGAACATCCGTATGAGAGGACGAGCATGCCCTTCGCACAAAGCACCCTGAGGAGAGTCTCCTCGAGTACGTGCGGGCTATGCAGGAGCTGTATGAACGGGCCGACCCCGAGGACAACCGACGCGGTCAAGGTAGCGCGCGTGTGCAGGCAATGCCACCCGCGTTTCAGACCGTACCTGCGGGGCCGGAGTTTTCGCAACTTGGAGGCCGTCGCACAAGACGCGCGAGTAATTCAGGCGGATTTACTCGCCGAGCTTCACTACAGGTTGCCGCCGAGACCCGAGGAATCGCTCGAACCGGGTTGCACCTGGTCGGGAGGGGGAGCGGATAACGGCCCCACAAACTCCTCGGTCGGAAGCAACGCAGGCGACGGAAGAGGGAGGCAGGACAAAACAGCCCGCTTGTGCTGGTTTTGTCATAAGCCTGGCCACTTTCTCCCGTCAATGCCCCGAGAAAATGCGTAGCACGCAGGGAAACTCGGATCGCCGGCGGCGATGAAGGGCGGTAGCTTGTCGTCGCCGGCGGGAAGCGAGAAGGGGGGGCCAGGCAGAGGGGGTGCGAGGGAGCCCCCAGAACACCCCGGCGCTGGCGCCGGCGGGCAGGTGGCCCCCTCCGCATGTAGGGCACACGGGGACCCATCCTCGGTGGCCCCGTTCATGCGAGTGCAATTGGTCGGTCGCGAACTTTTCTGCACTGGTCGACACAGGCTCGACGGTGTCTCTGATAGGAGACGAAATGTTTGAGGCCTGCCGGAGAAGGCGAATCCGGGTAAGGCCCGCCGAGACACCCTTGAGCTTAGCAGCAGGGTCGGCAAAAGCAGAGAGAGCTGTGAGACTCACGCTCGCTTTTGATGGCAGAAAGCGCAGACAGCGTTTTGTTTGCTTGCCTGGTTTCTCTGTTCAAGTCATACTGGGGAGATATTTCCTCTCAAGGGAGGGTGTTGTGCTCGACATGGGGAGGAACGGCTATCAGTACGGGCCGCAACCCCCTTTCTTTCCTTTCGCGAACGCGCCGATGCACGGTTTACAACCGCACGGGGAAAATAAACTCTACTGTGCTGCGGAAGGCCAGGGAGAGGCGTCAGGAAAGATGAGCACTGATGTAGAAGCAATCGTCGCATCTTTTTCAGGATCCGATGATTAGCGCCGAATGTTGGCGGAAAGTTTGCTCCCCTTATCGGAAGGGGGTGGCGGAAGCGCGCGCGCCGAGTGCCGTGGTTTTATGGGCGGCGCGGGCCACCCCGAGAGGGGCAGGAAAGGGCCGGACGGACGAGTGGAGGTCGGCCGCAAAGGGAAAGAGGACCGGCATCTCGAAGCGGCGATTTCTCCCCCCTTGAGAACAGAGGCAGAAAGGAATCTGTCTTGGGGGGGGGGGGTAGTGAGTAAGGAAGAGCTCATTGAGGCCCAGAAAGCAGACGGTCTGTGCCAGCGGGTGCTGAAAAGGCTAGCGAGCGGCGTAGCTTGCACCGGTAACGCTGACGGGGTTGACGCGTATCTGCTGGGCGACGATGGCTTATTACTTCGCTACATTCCCCAACTGGATGACGAAGAGGCGGTTTCATCTTCCTTTCGAGTCGTGGTCCCAAGGAAGTTGCGGAAACGGTTTATGAGGTACTTTCATGACTCAGCGCTGGCAGGACATGGCAGCGGCAGTAAGACTTACGACAAGTTATGCCGTGTCGCGACCTGGCCAGGCATGAGGAGAGACGTGCTGAGCTATTCCCGCGCTTGCCCTCTTTGCCAGGTAGCGAAACCGCGCGCTGGGAAACCTGTGGGTTTCAAGAAGCCGGAGGAAAGCAGCTACCCATGGCATATTGTAGCATGTGACGTAATGGGACCATTCCCAAGATCCGCGCGGGGGAACCAGTTCATTATGGTTGTAACGGACCCCTTTTCTAAGTGGGTGGAGTTGTTTCCCCTTAGAAAGCTAGCGTCGGAGCGGATCGTAGAGAAGCTGTTGGAGACATTCACTCGTTTCGTCGGCTTCCCCTCCGACCTGATCACTGACATTGCTTTCTATTTCACAAGCAAAGTCTTTTCAGACTGTTGTCGAGCGCGCACATTCGGCACAGGAGAAACGAGTCCCTTATCATGCTCAGAGCAACATCACTGAAGGGGTGAACAGGAACCTGAAGTGCATGCTGGTTGCGACAACCAAGGAGCATAAGGACTGGGACGCGCGTTTGCCTGAGCTGGCTTTCGCGACTAGGACTACCGTAAATAGGTCAACGGGTTTGACACCAGGTTACCTAAACTTCGGTAGAGAGATCGGTTTTACAATGGAAAATGCACTGCTGTACGCGGCGGCGGGTAACGCCCCTTCTCTGTCGCAGTACGCGGCTAGGCTCCGGGAACGCCTTTTGGCAGCGCAAACGCACGGCTCGGGAGAATCTCGACGTGGCAGCGCATGGAGCAAGCCGAGCAGTATAACAAAGGCCGTCGTCACCTTGTGTACAACATCGGTGACCTAGTGCTAAGGAGAACACACCCACTCAGCAACGCTGCACGCGGTTTCATCTGCAGCGCTCGCACACAAATGGCAAGGGCCATACAGAATTACGGCGCAGACAACTCTGCTCACGTATGAGATGCAGTCGCTTGAAAGCGACGAGCTGGTGGGTCCTGTGCACGTGAGCGATCTCAAGGCCTATCACGTTCGCACTGGCGATGACGAACAGGTGGTAGCGGAACCAAAAGGTGGGAGTCCCGCTTCTAATGACAGAACGGCCGGCGATAGGGTTCGCACCCATCGTTACCACCTGAGGGTGCGGGTAGTGTCTACCCACCACGGTCCGGGTCTCACGTGGTTCTGACCACGGAGCAACCCGCAGCACAGTCAACAGCTTCAAGTTCATCATCGCGTAACCTGTGTGGTGGTGCGAGGCGTGGTTTTTGTGCACTGGCCGTTACGATGACCCGCCGCGGTGGCTCAGTGGTTAAGGCGTTGCGCTGCTGAGCACAAGGTCGCGGGTTCGATTCCGGCCGCGGGCGGCCGCTTTTCTGATGGAGGGCGAAAAGCAAAACAACGCCCGTGTGTACGAGATTTCGGCGCACGTTAAAGATCCCCAGGTGGTCAAAATTAATCCGGAGCCCTCCACTACGGCGCGCCTCATCGCCTGCGTTGCGTCGGCGTGTTAAAGCCCTACAATCAATCAATGGCCTGTTACGATGCCAGCCTGGGCCTGCCGACAGCGGGCCCTTCCGGTGCGACCCGGAGCTTCGCGCCACCGGCCTGGTGGTGCGGGGCGATACGTTCGTGCCTGGGCGTTGCGAGTCTGGCCCGGGCCTGCCGAGCAGAGGGCCTTCCTGGTTCGACCCGGGATCTGTTGCCATGGTCCGGGGGTCCTGCCGCACTCGGAGATGCGAGGCGGCTGCGGTTCGCCTCCTTGTCAACGCGGAGCCCTTTCGTGGGATTGGAGGCCTGCTGAGCTCATCGCGGAGCTGTAGCCCTGGCGTGGAGGCCGAAGGTGGGCGCACAGAGCGCTACAGCTCGCTCTGGCTCGGCCTGACGAGCGCCCGTCAACCGGGTTTGCCCCGGGCTCATCACGGCGTCTCCGGTTCCGGCGCCGAGCAGCGGAGATTCGGGACACCGGGGCGCTGTCGAGAGGAGCCTGGCCGTTCGGTGGAATCCTGCGCCGGGCAGCCGAGAATGCGCTCCCGCGGACGCCTACATGGTGGCGATGGCGACAGAGCGGCATGCTGCCACACTTCGGCGGGTGCCAGCCCACCCACAGCCGCACAGGGCGGCCCCAGGCGCCGACCAGCGGTTCCACGAGCGCTAGGGACCCGAGGACGATCTTTATTGACGGACCCGTACCCCGTGTTTGAGGGGGGGAGAGATGTGGGGAGCGCCTTGGCGACACCTTCTGGCCTAGAGGGTGTTGCCCGGAGCCCCTCGCCGTGAGCTCCCTTCCCTTGCCCTCCTCGCCTGCCGTGCGGCTCCGGGCCGCAAGACTTGGGAGAGGCGGGTGCCCGAGTGATGGCGCGAGGGAAGGTGTCGGAGCGGCGGTGGTGCTGAAGAACCGCGCGGGGACTAGAGACTCGGGACGCGGAGTGTTTCTGGTGATGGTGTGTGTGTGTATGCCCGGACGGGCGACAGCGTGGAGGATGTAAGTAAAGAGTTCTTCACGCAACCGCAGTGTGCCTCATTTCTTGGCATGCCGTAGAGAGCAGGCCCACAACTTTCACAAACACTTCCGGAAGCGCCCCTTACAATGAGTACGCGTTAGTTGGCCGGTCGTTATCCCAAGGTCTCGGAGGCCAAACTGAAGATCTCTACTGGTATATAATTTGCTAGTGGTAAGAACTTTTCGACATAATTATTGAGAAAAAAAGGGACGGCACCAAGGGGTCTGAATAATAATGATGCTTTCAAGACGGCATCTGAGGAATCACAGTTATTTCTGAAACTCCACCCAAGCCTCAGGAGAGGGGCATATACCAACTTAGTTGTATTGCAAGGTACATTACCAAACAGAAAATGGCCTTTATTGTTTCGATCAATCAATCAGTCAGTGAGTCAGTCAATCAGAGTTCACAAAACTGCAAATGAGCTTAATTGGTTCAATAAATCAGTCCATCAATACAATTAGAAGCACCCGGAGGGTCAACCAGAAGAAATCGGGGAGGGTACTTTCAACCTTGTGTGCATACTCTAAAGTATAGCAGTTTTTTTCCCGAGCGGTAGATCTTATGCGCGGTGTGCATAGCCACCGCTTTATGAGCAGTTGTCTACGGCGCTTTTACGCTTATTTTTCGCTTCTTGCAGCGGCAAACCGTGAACAATTTTGTGACGCCCCTTTCCTATTGTCAAGATGGCATTCAATTTCATGCAGGAAGTGCCATTTAGGTTGTCACAAAGGTACATGAGAAGTACAGGAACGTTACATGAGAAAGTCAGAATGTTTTTATGGGAGATAAATTATCGACACATCAGGGAAAATCACGTGTCGGCAATTTACCAGTAAAACAGCAACTGTATTTTTGTTGGCTGTGAACGCTACTGCACACGGCCTGACATGCCCATTGGCTGCGACACGACATGCTTGTGATACGCGTGTATGTGCCTTCAGAACTTTTAAAGCTCCAGCTGCAGGAAAAGACGAGAGGAACTTTTTGCTGGGCTAGTTGGTGAATAGATGCCATGATTTCAAGCGCACCAAAAGCACACGGACGAAGAACAGAGTAGGTAAGACAGGTGCTAACTTCCAACTTCCAGGCGCTAACTTGGCTGGAAGTTAGCGCCTGCCTCGTATACTCTGTTCTTCCTCTGTGTGCATTTGTTGCGCTTCAAATCATGCACGGAAAGAGGAGTGTGCACGCCGGCCTGACGTCACACGCAACGCCCCGTTTGTTACTGCGTCACCAGCAGGTGAAGTGCTGCTGTTGAAGTAGACAAAGAAAGTAACGCAGGTGCGGTGGTATCACCTTGCGGCGCTGCAGTTACCATGTGCCAGGGCGCTCTGTGGGGTACGCCGCCGTAATAAATCCATGAACCAGAACTTTGGCTACATGGCGGCGCCCACAATACCGACTTATCCGTTTGACACCTATTACTTCACGAAGGGTGCAGTTAGAAATGGCTGCCATCGGAGTCCAAGTTCACAAAAAGTGTTAAGATGTACTCGGACTTTCAGCATACAAACGAAACACGGACATTGAAATATACCAGCAAGGAAAACTCCCGAAATTTCTTTTCGCTGCTCCTTAAAGAATTCGTGGTTGTTGTGTTGTCGTGAAGGTTTGTTTTCCAAAAAAACTGACAATACAGGAATTTACCCTGCGTTCGATGAGGCAAGGGTGACATTATACGTATTCCCAAAGACGGTGGTGTTGTCCGGGCAGTATTCGGTTTTTAAAGGGCATCTTTTGTTCGCGCACGCCGCTCTGCAGTCTGCTTAGCATGTGTCCCAGCTGGTAGGCCACAACGACGAGAGTTACGGTACCGGCACCCTGCGAGAGAGACAAAAATTTGCGATTCTCCTGACAGGGATGAATATTTCACTGAGGAGCTCTCGTAAGAGGAACAGCCGGGAAACGGTGCTCGGAAATGCAATTAGCTGCGTGAATTGACGGCGGGTGAAAAGCACAGACAAAAAATACGCGACCTCTATGCTCGCACAAGCTAGACGACCAGCTGCACTCAAGTATAAAATACGTGTTGCAGTGTGCACACTTTTATTCCTGTGCTTTTTTCCCCAAGTTAAACATGTAGTTACACAGTAGCAAAGAATCTCCAGGAATGCTCATCCTCGCAGGGTGCTCCATCTCCGAACGTTACGTACTCCTCTTCAATGGGTCTATAAAGCCAGAAAACAATATTGTACGAGATACAATTCATTTACTATGATTGAGCATGAAGGCAACGCGAAATATTTCCAAAACAACAAATTCAGCTCTGCAATGAATAAGAGGAGGTACATCAGCAACCAACAATACAGTAGGCGCAAAAACGTTTTTTGCGGAACCATACTTTAAATGTGCACTTCCTGCAACAACTTTGACTGCGCCAAGGTAGTTGAAATTTGGGAGTCTTTTGTACTGGATGATAGCTGATACAAAGGGGGGAGGACGAACGTAAGCTGCAGCAAGCAGAATACAGGTGGCTGCTTTTAAGGGATAGGCAATGAAGCAGTTCTGCCTCGCTCTTACAATCAAGGAGTATACGCGGAAACAGTGGTTCAACAACAGCAGTTTATCCGCGGTGCACAATAATTGGAGCTTGACAGTTGAACCCAGCGCCAAGGGCAATCTTGGAAGACGGCGTGCTCTTTCTAGAGGTAACGGCGGCTGTGCGTTCACTGGCGGCGCCGGCTGCCCTCAGCGGTGGTCGCCGGTTCTCGTGCAGCAGCGTGCGTAAATATGGGTACCATTCAAAACAGTTCCCAATACTCAGTCGGTGCTGCGGTAGACCGGCGTTATGGACGACTTGTTAATTCCCGCGGAAGAATGCCTAAGAGCACTAGGGTGACGCCAAAACTCGTGCACAGCGGTAGTGGTGCCCTGGCAGTCGTCGACAGCGGTCTCTGGAAAGAGCGCACGCTTCCCCGTCCGGCCGTGGCGCAAGACCGTTACTTGCGATTTTCCGGACCAGCGCGCCAATTTCTGTGCAGAGTTAATCATGCAGCGCATTCGAAGTGTGCATAATTGCGAAGATACGCTGGTAGTGCCGTTCATGCACAGAACGGGCAGAGCCGTTTCGTACAGCAGCTAGGAGGGAAACGAGGATATAAGCACGTGAACATACCACAGCGAACAAGACAGAGACGAATCGGTCGAGTGGCATGAAAACAGCTCAATGAGTAACCAAACAAATATATTGAGGTCTACGCGTTATCAACAATAGAGGCATTTCGAACGTACAACCCAGTTACGAACTGGCCGCGTAGACTGATGCGGAGTTTCGCTCTCGCATAAAGCTAACGCTCAAAAAGACAGTGTAGGGCAAGCTTTAATTTTTGCACCTGCTTCGTTGGCATCCTGGGCTTGATCTTGAGTCAGGCCCTGTCTGCGCTATTGCAAAAGGTCTGCTTTAAATTTACATTTAAAACAAAAAACGCAAATACAGCCTACTTTTTATTGAGAGGAGAGAGGGTAATACTCTGCATAAAAACAATCTGCACGGCTGCTATTTCAGAGGCTGCATTGCACTTTATGTATTTGCAAATCGGGACTCCTACGGGCTCCATAGGTGACCAACAAGGCGCCCTCTAAAGTGCCATCCAAGTAGTACAACAATACCTGCAAGCAGCGGGGTTGGAATGTGCCCCCGAAAAATCCGCCTTACATACACTGTGTAAACGAACCCCTAAACAGCGCGCCAACTCTATACCGGATCCTGAACTCAGCATCAATAATCAACCCGTTATTAAAGTCCCCTCTTTACCTACCCTAAAACCTCCGAAAAAAAAAAACTGAACAACGCGATAAGGCAAGCCTACAAAACCGCACTACGGATTGCCCCTAAAGCGGCAACACACAAGTTACTAAAACTGGGCGTCCACAATACGTGGAAAGAAATCCAAGAAACGCACCTAATTTCTCAATTCCCACGCCTACAACTCACCACAACGGGAAGAGCGACCCTCCACCGGCTAGGGTATTCGACACCACAGCCGCAAGACGAGAAGACGCTCATTCCCGGACCAATTTGACAACACATCAGAGTGGCTCCGATCCCACGTAACATGCATCCGACCTATACCAAGGCTCAACGAGCAGCAAGAGCACGAGCAATCCATGTGCAGTATGACCACCTCCCCTTCACTCGCTATGCAGACGCCTCTCCATACCCCCACAAATCTGCCCACGCTGCCAGTGTGACCGACGCCAACGGAAAAGAGTTAACCACAGTCAGGACGATTACAAAATGTATAGAAACAGCCGAAGAAGTTGCTATCGCCCTAGCCGCTACCACTTGCGAAGACTATACAGTTATACTGACAGGCTCCCAAGCTGCATGCCGCAATTTCTTGATCGGACGAATATCCCTACCAGCATTGGCTATACTAAAACAAATTAAGCGACTTCCTGAACTATGGATTGTCTGGTCACCTGGCCACAAAACCCTCAAAAGAAATGAGTCGGCACACGCCCCTGCCCGTGCGCATACACACCGGGCCGTTTCCCAAGAGGGTGATAAACTACAAGATAACGACATCCTCAAGCCTACGCCCCTAAGAAAATACGCCGATATACTCTCCCACTACCGGCGTGGGCGCAAACAATACCCAGCACCCCACCAACCCACCCACACCTATCCAGAACCAATCATACCATACTTCGACGACTACAAACAAACTCTTACCCCACAATACCCTACTCCATGCAAAGTACCCACCCTCTACCCCACATCTTGGAAATACTGCCCTCATCCTGGCACCCTGTTGACACCCCCTATCAGGGGGTGTCACAAACCCCGTCCCTTAGTCCTAATCCCCAACCTACATACGAGCCGTGGGTGGCACAGCTGACCAGCTCCGACCTCTCCTCCCAGCGTAGCCTGGTAGAGAGGGCCCGAGTGGCCAGCGCAGGCCAGGGTATCCCGGACTAGAAGAAACCCCCACCAGGCGGGTGCCCAGACATCAGCACTAAGGCTCGCATAAATAAAGTTTATTCCTCCGCCTCCACAAAAAAGAGCATAGTAACAGTATCCAAAATTTATATTGTCAGCGAATATACTTCCTCAAGCGGGAGAGATATAGTGCACCAGCCGTGCAGATAGATTCTACAGCATCTAAAAAGGTATCCACCCTAGCCATAAATATCTAGAAAAAGTACACCACTTCAATTAGCGATAGCAGAAGACATGGACCTATTTACCGTATTTCTTACACGAAAAAGGTTTTACTGGAAGAGCGGCGCAGTTACGAGAAGAAATAAGCCACAAGCAAGGCGTCCGGCAACAGCATCCATCAGCCGAAATCTTTTACATATTCACATAGCCTACGCTACCAAGTTTGCCAGTAGATTTGACAGTCTTTAAAAACGGCTCTAAGATGCAAATTACGCCCGATTACAATTTCTGCTTTAGATAACAGGGGAATATATATAAAGCGAACAGAGCAAACTACCTGAATACAACAGACACTTTGGGATGAAGGAAGAGCTGAGAAAAACAGAATAAGTCTAAATAATTGTTAAAGATAAAACGCAGAATTGGTCACTCTATAGACCCTTAAAGAATCAACAATTCTTTATGCAAACCCGTATATTAGTATATAAGTTTCAGAAACAGGGAAACCAGATAAAAATAGCGCTAGACAAACTTAAAGGTCGTAGTGCCATTCTTAGCAAGAAATAAAGATCAAATTCCAAAAATATCCAAACTGTGCAGAAAAAGGAACCTCTAACACACAACAAGGGTTTATAACATAACCGTTATTAAAAACACCACAGGCAATTTTCCCGAGGAATGCCAAAAAGAATAAATGAAATGTTCACATTTTATTAGAATGAAGGTGTAAAAATTCCAGTAAACTTTTCGATGATGACCGAAGTATAACCACACGGGTTCCAATTTGTATAACTTCAAAATACTTTCTAATACAAACGACAAAAATTGAAAATTCAATCTCTGAGCTGATAGCTTCTGCAGCTTTTATAGAATAGCCCGATAACAGTAAACTCCGAAAGAGTCTGTACCTCGCACACAGGATATTTCTCGACCAAAAATACCGAATAAATAATAAATACAGAAGCACCAAAAGCTAAGGAAAAATTTTTTTTAATTAAGGAAAAAACAAGATTCACCAATGTTTACCTTACGAACGCCTTTTAAAAGAAATTACAGGAGAAACATTTACAAGTGTCTCACATCAACATAACTTGAGGGATAATGCCAGAACAACTGCGACAACCACTGTTTGATGATAAATCTCTTTCTAGGACCCTAATGTTAAAGTACTCAGACGTGGACTTTTTGCCCCGATAAACTTTGCGGCAAGGGAAAGGCTTGTTTTATACTGCCATTATCGGAAGGGTAATTATTGGCAGCGTTGTGCGCTGACTCATCGGGACGAAGTGACCCTCAGTACCTTAGTGTGAAGAGCAGAAAGCTTTTTGTTTTGATAATTCCGCCCGGTGGGCAGGTTGTTGATAAAACCGAGTTCTTTGTTTTACAAACAATCTCTCTCTTTCTCTCCTCTCTCTCTCTCTCTCTCTCTCTCTCTCTCTCTCTCTCTCTCTCTCTCTCTGTCTGGACCCTAAAATCCGACTTTAGAAATTTCGGTTAACTAATCAGGTTTTTAGCACGAAGGCTTGTAATTTCTTTTGGCAGTTTATTTATTGATATTATTTGTTTACATACCTGAAGGACCCGGACCAGTCTACGAATAAGCGAATTTGTGAACCTATGTTTCATGCTATGTCAAGTTATTAAGAAGAAAACCGGCTTAAGCTCGAAACTTAGGGAACTCCATATAAAAAGCAGGTCAGTTAGCTATATATTACTCTAGTTTTACCGATTGAAAGTGGTTCGCAAGAAATTTCAAAATGCATTTGGTTGTCTTCTTGCCAAGCTTAATATTCAAATTTTACGTCTAAACGTTTGTAGAGCACCTTAACAAAGACCTTAAAAAGTCAATAAAGATGGCATCACATGAAGAGAAGAGTTTATTGCAAAACTAAAATCAGGAACTAGTTAAAGCAGTTCCGATTAGCATGACGGTTTTGTCAAAAACCATGTTGGTTGTTTAGTAAGAAGTGTTTTAAAATAAAGCGAGCCATTGCATTTGCAAAAAGGATATGGCGTGTGGTGGAATAAATGTTTATGAAGCCCAGAAAACCGATCCTGTGCGAGTCTTGTCTCGCGTCACGTCAGTCGACCGGGCCTAGGTAGCTTTGTTTCGAGAAGTCTGAAGCTAATGTTTGAGAGAGAAATTGGTTTGTAATATTTAAACTGTGTATTATCGACATGTTGGTATGCCTAATTGCGTGACCAGACTTTAAAAAATTTTGGGTCTACGCGTTATCAACAATAGAGCATTTCGAACGTACAACCTAGTACGAACTGGCCGCGTAGACTGATGCGGAGTTTCGCTCTCGCATAAAGCTAACGCTCAAAAAGACAGTGTAGGGCAAGCTTTAATTTTTGCACCTGCTTCGTTGGCATCCTGGGCTTGATCTTGAGTCAGGCCCTGTCTGCGCTATTGCAAAAGGTCTGCTTTAAATTTACAATTTAAAACATAAAACACGCAAATACAGCCTACTTTTTATTGAGAGGAGAGAGGGTAATACTCTGCATAAAAACAATCTGCACGGCTGCTATTTCAGAGCTGCATTGCACTTTATGTATTTGAAAATCGGGACTCCTAGGGGCTCCATAGGTGACCAACAAGGCGCCCTCCAAAGTGCCATCCAAGTAGTACAACAATACCTGCAAGCAGCGGGGTTGGAATGTGCCCCCGAAAAATCCGCCTTACATACACTGTGTAAACGAACCCCTAAACAGCGCGCCAACTCTATACCGGATCCTAAACCTCAGCATCAATAATCAACCCGTTATTAACGTCCCCTCTTTACCTAACCCTAAAACCCTCCGAAAAAAAAAAACTGAACAACGCGATAAGGCAAGCCTACAAAACCGCACTACGGATTGCCCCTTAAAGGGGCAACACACAAGTTACTAAAACTGGGCGTCCACAATACGTGGAAAGAAATCCAAGAAACGCACCTAATTTCTCAATTCCCACGCCTACAACTCACCACAACGGGAAGAGCGACCCTCCACCGGCTAGGGTTTTCGACACCACAGCCGCAAGACGAGAAGACGCTCATTCCGGACCAATTTGACAACACATCAGAGTGGCTCCGATCCCACGTAACATGCATCCGACCTAACCAAGGCTCAACGAGCAGCAAGAGCACGAGCAATCCATGTGCAGTATGACCACCCCCCCTTCACTCGCTATGCAGACGCCTCTCCATACCCCCACAAATCTGCCCACGCTGCCAGGTGACCGACGCCAACGGAAAAGAGTTAACCACAGTCAGGACGATTACAAAATGTATAGAAACAGCCGAAGAAGTTGCTATCGCCCTAGCCGCTACCACTTGCGAAGACTACACATTATACTGACAGACTCCCAAGCTGCATGCCGCAATTTCTTGATCGGACGAATATCCCTACCAGCATTGGCTATACTAAAACAAATTAAGCGACTTCCTGAACTAGGATTGTCTGGTCACCTGGCCACAAAACCCTCAAAAGAAATGAGTCGGCACACGCCCCTGCCCGGCGCATACACACCGGGCCGTTTCCCAAGAGGGTGATAAACTACAAGATAACGACATCCTCAAGCCTACGCCCCTAAGAAAATACGCCGATATACTCTCCCACTACCGGCGTGGGCGCAAACAATACCCAGCACCCCACCACCCCCCCACCCTATCCAGAACCAATCATACCATACTTCGACGACTACAAACAAACTCTTACCCCACAATACCCTACTCCATGCAAAGTACCCACCCTCTACCCCACATCTTGGAAATACTGCCCTCATCCTGGCACCCTTTTGACACCCCCTATCAGGGGGTGTCACAAACCCCGTCCCTTAGTCCTAATCCCCAACCTACATACGAGCCGTGGGTGGCACAGCTGACCAGCTCCGACCTCTCCTCCCAGCGTAGCCTGGTAGAGAGGGCCCGAGTGGCCAGCGCAGGCCAGGGTATCCCGGAATAGAAGAAACCCCCACCAGGCGGGTGCCCAGACATCAGCATTTAGGCTCGCATAAATAAAGTTTATTCCTCCGCCTCCACAAAAAAGAGCATAGTAACAGTATCCAAAATTTATATTGTCAGGAATATACTTCCTCAAGCGGGAGAGATATAGTGCAAAAGCCGTGCAGATAGATTCTACAGCATCTAAAAAGGTATCCACCCTAGCCATAAATATCTTAGAAAAAGTACACCACTTCAATTAGCGATAGCAGAAGATATGGACCTATTTACCGTATTTTTTACACGGAAAAGGTTTTACTGGAAAAGCGGCGCAGTTACGATAAGAAATAAGCCACAAGCAAGGCGTCCGGCAACAGCATCCATCAGCCGAAATCTTTTACATATTCACATAGCCTACGCTACCAAGTTCGCCAGTAGATTTGACAGTCTTTAAAAACGGCTCTAAGATGCAAATTACGCCCGATTACAATTTCTGCTTTACATAACAGGGGAATATATATAAAGCGAACAGAGCAAACTACCTGAATACAACAGACACTTTGGGATGAAGGAAGAGCTGAGAAAAACAGAATAAGTCTAAATAATTGTTAAAGATAAAACGCAGAATTGGTCACTCTATAGACCCTTAAAGAATCAACAATTCTTTATGCAAACCCGTATATTAGTATATAAGTTTCAGAAACAGGGAAACCAGATAAAAATAGCGCTAGACAAACTTAAAGGTCGTAGTGCCATTCTTAGCAAGAAATAAAGATCAAATTCCAAAAATATCCAAACTGTGCAGAAAAAGGAACCTCTAACACACAACAGGGGTTTATAACATAACCGTTATTAAAAACACCACAGGCAATTTTCCCGAGGAATGCCAAAAAGAATAAATGAAATGTTCACATTTTATTGGAATCAAGGTGTAAAAATTCTTGTAAACTTTTCGATGATGACCGAAGTATAACCACACGGGTTCCAATTCTATAAACTTCGAAATACTTTCTAATACAAACGACAAAAATTGAAAATTCAATCTCAGAGCTGATAGCTTCTGCAGCTTTTATAGAATAGCCCGATAACAGTAAACTCCGAAAGAGTCTGTACCTCGCACACAGGATATTTCTCGACCAAAAATACCGAATAAATAATAAATACAGAAGCACCAAAAGCTAAGGAAGAATTTTTTTAATTAAGGAAAAAACAAGATTCACCAATGTTTACCTTACGAACGCCTTTTAAAAGAAATTACAGGAGAAACATTTACAAGTGTCTCACATCAACATAACTTGAGGGATAATGCCAGAACAACTGCGACAACCACTGTTTGATGATAAATCTCTTTCTAGGACCCTAATGTTAAAGTACTCAGACGTGGACTTTTTGCCCCGATAAACTTTGCGGCAAGGGAAAGGCTTGTTTTATACTGCCATTATCGGAAGGGTAATTATTGGCAGCGTTGTGCGCTGACTCATCGGGACGAAGTGACCCTCAGTACCTTAGTGTGAAGAGCAGAAAGCTTTTTGTTTTGATAATTCCGCCCGGTGGGCAGGTTGTTGATAAAACCGAGTTCTTTGTTTTACAAACAATCTCTCTCTTTCTCTCCTCTCTCTCTCTCTCTCTCTCTCTCTCTCTCTTTCTCTCTCTCTGTCTGTCTGGACCCTAAAATCCGACTTTAGAAATTTCGGTTAACTAATCAGGTTTTTAGCACGAAGGCTTGTAATTTCTTTTGGCAGTTTATTTATTGATATTATTTGTTTACATACCTGAAGGACCCGGACCAGTCTACGAATAAGCGAATTTGTGAACCTATGTTTCATGCTATGTCAAGTTATTAAGAAGAAAACCGGCTTAAGCTCGAAACTTAGGGAACTCCATATAAAAAGCAGGTCAGTTAGCTATATATTACTCTAGTTTTACCGATTGAAAGTGGTTCGCAAGAAATTTCAGAATGCGTTTGGTTGTCTTCTTGCCAAGCTTAATATTCAAATTTTTGACCTCTAAACGTTTGTAGAGCACCTTAACAAAGACCATAAAAAGTCAATACAGATAGCATCACATGAAGAGAAGAGTTTAGTGCAAAACGAAAATCAGGAACTAGTTAAAGCAGTTCCGATTAGCATGACGGTTTTGTCAAAAACCATGTTGGTTGTTTAGTGGGAAGTGTTTCAAAATAAAGCGAGCCATTGCAATTGCAAAAAGGCTATGGCGTGTGGTGGAATAAATGTTTATGAAGCCCAGAAAACCGATCCTGTGCGAGTCTTGTCTCGCGTCACTTCCGTCGACCGGGCCTAGGTAGCTTTGTTTCGAGAAGTCTGAAGCTAATGTTTGAGAGAGAAATTGGTTTGTAATATTTAAACTGTGTATTATCGACATGTTGGTATGCCTAATTGCGTGACCAGACTTTCACACCTTCAGGCGATAACCTGCATCTAACAATTATCGAAGAATGAAAGCGAGCAAGATCGTTTTAGATTCTTCAGGCCTTCAGGCTGTAAAATATTATTAGATTATGTCAAATCACATCGAAGAACATCCCCAAATGCTCATTTCGGCCATGAGGCTTCTTGGCAGCTATGCAAGAATTCGTAGTAAGAGTCACATCGTGCTTGATAAGAAACAATTATCGATAAAATAATCACGAGAAGTGAAGCTCAGAGAACAATTACTTTGTTGCATGCTGATAAAATATTCAATATGGTTAACAAATCGTTATCGCACACACAATCGCAACGTTCACCATCGTCACAACTAATTTTGACAAAAAAAAAATTCACCGAAGAATTTTAACCGGTATCCCATTAAGACCGCCGAAAATAATCAGTATATCAATATCTAATGAGAACAGCAAATGAAGGGCTCCTTGAATAAACAAGAAGACAAAGTATAGAAATCAATAACGGCAATAAAGGCATGCGAAAATTTTTTCTCCGTATATTGTTCTGGGAAGAAATGTGCATTTATTCTAAAGATATAAAAAGAAAGAACCATGCTTCTGTTTTGACCCATACCAATTATCTTCAGAATATCGGACCGATGCCATACCAAGGGAGCTACTGGAGACGCGGGGCCCATCTCCACTTTCTTGGGTATTTATGTGAAGGTAATGATTTCGTGTGCTTGGGGTGGGAGCAAGCACCGTTTCGACACCTCGGAGTGAAGGAGCCTTCGTTTTAGCCCGCGGGCCGTCACTAGAGCGTGTACGATCTGTTTAGAGCAGTCAACTAATTGGGAAGGTGCATTCTATTCCACTTTGTGGTCGTTATCTATGACAATGATATAATTTTCAGAGCAGAGTTTTGGGTCCCACTCGGGGAGCATATTTCCTCATTTGTTTTCTATCTTCTTTACTTCGGACAAATGTACATTTGTTTGAAGATGAAGTCTTCATCTTTGTCTTCTTTGGCACTCTTCACTGATAGCCGTAATTTTTTTAACGAGCCCCTTCTTTCAAATTCTGATTCATTGCACGCCTTGTGAGGCTAACAATTATGGTTGCCTTCGTAACATACGTAGCTGAAAGGGTTTCCTACTGATTGACCGCTCCAGAACGTCCTAGACGCTAGAATTATGGCCTGCGGTCAAAACACGTCTCTTTTACTCCGGGGTCTGAGAACGGCGCTGGCTTCTATCCCCATGCGCAGTAAAAAATTTCACTCGCATCAATACCCAAGTTATGTGGCAGGGAGCACAGCCTCCCCGATAGCCTATATGCAAAGGTCGTCAGTTCTACTTTTTGCTCCGTTTTTCTCTCTCCAGTACTTCTTTATACAAAAAGTTTACACGCTTTGGCAGGAAAAACGGGAGAATTATTGCCCCTTTGCCAGAAGGAATTGTGAAGATCATGGGTGATGATGCAACCCGGATAGCGTTTATCCTCAGAAATCTTTTTCTTCTTTTACAAAAATTCGTCGTACTTCAACAGAAAACCAGTTGAACTCCTTTCCTATTACCTTCCTTGGCGTTTCTCACTGCTGGCCCCTCTATCTGTATTCATTCAACGAGCCGCTCATTTTCAAGTCCAATTAGTAACGTGTAGAGCGAGGGTTCTGGTTTTGGCACTCCCGCTGCCAGTACCGGTCCCAGCATGCCGCACATACTCGACGCGCCGAAAGGGGGTTAAATAAAAAGAAGGTCCCCTTACCCATCATTTGTGCGGCCGGCGCTGGATAACCCTCTGAAGCACACGAAACAGTATTCTTATCCCCATACCGAGAAAATCTGGGGTATTCATATTCGTTATTTAAAACCAAGGTTATACTGGGTTTACATGCCTGGATGCACGGGGGTATGATGAGTGGCGTTGTAGCGGGCTGAGGAATTATTTCGACAACCAAATGATCTCTATTGTGAGCCATAGCCTGAAAGCTGGACCATTTTCGTTTTTTTTCCTTCAACAGAAAAATGGTCGCACCAACCTGAACCGTAACCACGTCTTAGGGGTAAGCAGCACCATGCCTTAGCGGCCGAGCCACTCTGGTATTAAGTGCACGAAATGAGATATCTAAACCAGTGGGAGAGGCACCAGTCACTGTCGCCTTCAAAAATTTTGCGGATTTCTTTTTCGAGCATACAATAATCCTACTGACCATGCAAGCTCAGTATAGTAACGCCAAGTTTATCTCTCTTGGGCAAATAGTTCCACTGCTTATTACAATTCATTTGTTCCTGAGCTTTACAAGGCACCGTACGCGTTTTACTTCCGTACAGCTTCCTCTGAGAACGCAGTTCTGCAGATAAAAAACTATAGACGAGAGGGAGCTTGAGCAACAATAATCAGGTATATAATGCTATTTGGGACAAGTGTGACTTCAGAAGCAAGCACCGAATACCTTGGAGTTGGCAAAAGGAGCTGTTAAACCGAGAAGGAGGAGTCCTACAAAGGGTCCGGTGACCGCCGCGTTGGCGAGAATGAACATCTGCGAGTAAATTGAAAAAGTTAAGAATATAATCAAAGCTTCCCTATTTGCAAAGCCATGCAAAGCACCACGGCACTCATTTCGAAACAAAAATAAATTGTTCACTTCAACTGCGAAAGAGCTCGTCATATATTTGAATGAGTCAAGAAAAAAAATGGATTTCCCCAAAAAAACATGGTTGCAGGGGTCAAACCCCGGCCGTATTTTTTTTATAGTTATTCTGGTAAAAAAGAAATTGTTCTAAAACTTGCAAAAATTTTACATAGAAAAACCCTGGCCCAACATATTTTCCATCATGTATAGTTTTTCCTCTTGCATGGTAAAACTTATTCAAAACTGCAACAAGAAAATCAATTTCAAACTTGAAGAACTACAAACAACATATGAGCGTTCTCCTGCTCAACCTGTAAAATTTTATGAAATAAAATAAACGTGAGCTGATCATAGCAAACCAATTTTATTGATAGGAACTTGTGAGCGCATTACTCCTGGCGCACCAGTTTTTTTACACCATTGGTTTGACTTTATTCGTAGTTTCAGTAGTTATGTTTGCTGTGCAAACGTTCCGTTCGTAAGCGAGTATAGCTTCATGTTTGCATACATATGACAAGCTCTTTAATCCTTGCAAGCGGTTTCGGGTGCAACGGGGAAAAATTTCACCCTGCACAGAGAATGCAATTTAGCTTCGAATAAGAGCATTCAGCTTCCATGTAATCGTGTAAAATGACGATTTATTGCTCTTTTCTATGCCGGAATGATGAATGTTATTTATTACGTCGGTATAAGCACCTTACAGCCAAGTTGTTGAATATTTATTGCTCATTTTCCTGGGACAATGGCTACAGTTTATATTGATATGTGGCTCAGAAACATTTTTTTGTAGAAGTTAAGAGCTCAAAATGCGCATTAAAAATAGTGTCAAACATAATTTTCATTCGGCTTTAAAAAAAAATTGCTCGGGCCCTTTTTGAATTCAACTTTCTGGGAAATGCAGCGCAAAATGTACGTGTCACGGCACTGTTTTTTATGAAACCCTATTTGGATTATGCGTTTGCATAATTTGCGGTAACATATTCATAAATTTAGGTGTTTTTTTACATGTATGCACCATCTTGTTCACATCAACGGCGACACTATCAGCCAAAATTTTGGGGGCCATGTTTAGCCATACTCGGCTAAAATGTTTCGGTAACGACTTTATCTACCGAGGCTTATCGTGGGAGGTTTTGTCTGATACAGGTGCTGTTGTGTCGTGAACCTGATTGGCCATACAGTTTACGGATACAAATTTTTGGGTTTTTCATTGCCACCCGATTGCCATTGCAAACCTCAATTTCCGTGCAATGCGGAGACAAAGCTTTGTTACTCATATGGCGGCAATGTTCTCTCCTAGCATGAATGAACATTTGTATTGTAATAATGACCACTCTCTAAGTACATAAGATTTGTTATCCAATTATAAAAGGCATCACGAGGCAAATTTAGTTTATTAACCATCATTCTCACCCTCTGATGAGCATAGTTGGTGCTAAATCTATGTGATTGGAAACTGCTTTTTAATGACGGAAAGATGATTCACATACATTGAGAATATGCGATGCAGTTGGAAGTTTGTTGAAATATGGTTATATAAACACACAGAAGACTTGAGAGAACGTCGTGCCAGAACAACGCGTAGAGTTAAACGTAAAGTTCATGTCTGAGCAAATGTTAATAGCATATCCACATCGAAATTCAACCAGTGATGAGAAAATCCCTCTTAATCCATGGCTTTGTGGGATAGTTGGTAATACATCTTTAAAATATGTGTAACAGCCCACCATGACAGGTACACAAGATGAAAGACAGGACAGAGCACTGTTAGCTGTCTTTCTTCATTGTGCCCTTAGCTCTTGGAGCTGTTTCCCTCTTTTCATTGGATATCTTTTCCGTATGGGATTTTGCAATATATTCCGCTGTTAACACAAAAATTTTAAAAGCATATAGGCACTGTGGAATGGAACACAGTAGAATTGAAAAATTGCAATTTTTCATATCAAATAGCGTAAAGGGGAGTTTCCAAGAATAGTTGTTGCCAATACGAACCAAGAGGGATTGTGGTTGTGAACTGCACGGGAAATGGGATGATTGGACATTTAAAATTGTGCAGAAAAGTTTTTTTTGATCATTGACTCTGGGATGAAGTTTGTTATTTTACATTTAAAGGCATAAAAGTATGAGTCAACTGTCTCCATCACTTACCGGTACGGCAGACCCGAAGTATGGAACAGCCAAGCTACATCCAGTCATAATGCAGCCAGCGGCAAATGCTAACAGGTTCAGGAGGGGAGTTGTTATTAGCCATCCTTGATTAGCTTCAAAACAAGGTTAGTAGAAATTTATTACCGAGCATTGTTATGGTAACGGTGACCCGTGCGCTGGGAACTTTGACCAAGGGGGTAACCACATCGAAGTATAACACGGCGGCCTGGAATTCACCATCGACGACACCGTACTGCCAAGATAGGCGACGAAAAAGAATAAACCTTGAAATGTAGTTAAGCCAAATAATTCAGCAGCCCTCGTAATTTAAGCGTTTACGAATATCTGGAAAAATAATCATTTAAACCCAGTTAATAGGTAGTTACATAGGTGAAAGCGAAATGATTTTTATACACGCACACACACAGCAACTAAACAAAACAAATGTGCATATGAACAAATGTACATATTTAGTAGATGTATAAATTACAGTGAAACCTCACAATTCGAAAATTCAAATTAAGGAATTGGGAAATCAGTTTGAATTCGGAAAATTTTGAAATAACTAAAGTGATATACAAATCTGCACGATGCAATTCTAGGGCAATAAAGCATGTTAACAATTAAATGCTTGCAAAATACAGCGTGTGAAACGTGCGTTTCACACTTGAAGGCGAAGGCAAGCAGTCCTTTCTTTAATTGGCGGAGTGTAGCGGGATACCTCTTTTCGCGTACTCCATATGAAGAAGGGACGGCATGTCACACGGGCATTACTACCAAACGATGCCCCAAAATAGTGCTTGGTCCGTCCGTTCTCGTGGTCACTGGTAGCGACACGTTGTACGTTCAGACTTCAGAAATGATGCAGTATGTGACCATGGCCGACACCCTAACTTGTATCGACCTCCACGTAGTCCGCAAAGGAACTTATTCTAAACATCCGGTGTCGGGTTTTATATTACTCTCACCCGATGCAAATTACATCTTTTTCTCTGCTTTTCGCCAGCGGCGCAGCGTGGAATGTAGGTAGCGGGACCGCTTCGTTGTCGTGCGCCAGGCACGAAGCTGCCGTCGTAGTCACGCGTTATTCAAATTTTCAGTGGCAGAGGCCTCTCCTGTTCCAAAAACGGGCTTTGCAATAGATAGGCTCATAGGGACACTCCACTGAGTAAATTGTACAGTTCGAAATATTCATATATTGTAATTCAATAGGTCCGAATTAAAGGATTTAAATGTATTATTACGGTGTAAATGTTCTAGCACACGGCACGACCCACAAGGATGTTTACTCAAGTATCGGTGAGAAACTTGCCTTCGTAAGAGTAAGGTTGGCTTGACGTTATGTGATGTAAATATAAAAATTATGAAGGCATCTCCCTTGTCGATACATGAGCAAACGTCCTCGGAACTGTTCATTGCGTGTGTTCCGCGATTTACTCACACTATTATTCCGCGCTATATGTCAGTTCTTTTTAAATTATATTATATATATATTATATGTATATACAATATCTATATATATATATATATCTATATATATTAAAATATATATATATATATATCTATAATTATATCAGAAATGGGAAAAATCAGAGAATGCGGGTTTGGGAGTCAGAAAACCTCGGAAGCAAAGGGGGCTGTGGTGGGTCACCCAAACAGATGAAGAATTTTTGAGTAAGAAACAAGTGATGAAAAATGCCCGGCGGGTGGGATCCAACCCACGACCTCCAGAATACCGGTCTGGTGCATAACCACTACGCTACTGGCGGGGCTGTTTTCCCCCCACTTTCTCGGGTAGTTATGTTAAGGTATTTTTGTTTCCTGCACTTAGGGGTGGTAGCCAGCGCCACTCCACTAGTCGGGGTAAGGAGACTTCTTTTTAACTCTGGACCGCGACTCGAGTGTTACATGTCGAGAGTGGTCGACGAGCGTTGAATTCTCTTAAGCTATATTTGGCACTAAACTGCCAGAACAGAGGCCCTCGCTAAGCATGTACGAAATTGCTATTCGGCTTATTAAAAACATTTCTCGAGGCAGTTGTGAATTTATACTTTCTGGGAAACTGCAACGCAAAAGTACGTGATCACGTTACTGTTTTTTATGAAATCCCTATGGATTATGCTTTTGTATATTTTGCGGTAACATACTTTAATAAATTTAGGTGTTTTTGTATACATGTATGCACCATCTTGTTCACATCAACGACGACACTAGTCAGCAAATTTGGTGGCCATGATATAGCCATACTCGGCTAAAATGTTTCGCGGTAACGACTTATATATTTATTACCGAGGCTTATCGGTGGGAGGTTTTTGTTTTCTGATACACGGTGCTGCCTGTGTCGTGAACCTGATTGGCCGTACACCTTACGGATACAAATATTTTTGGTTTCTCATTTGCCACGCTGATTGCATTGCAAACCTCAATTTCCGTGCAACTGCACGGAGACAAAGCTTTGGTTACTCATATGGCGGCAATGTTCTCTCCTAGCAGTGAATGAACATTTGTATTGTAATAATGACCACTCTCTAAGTACATAAGATTTGTTATCCAATTATAAAAGGCATCACGAGGCAAATTTAGTTTATTAACCATCATTCTCACCCTCTGATGAGCATAGTTGGTGCTAAATCTATGTGATTGGAAACTGCTTTTTAATGACGGAAAGATGATTCACATACATTGAGAATATGCGATGCAGTTGGAAGTTTGTTGAAATATGGTTATATAAACACACAGAAGACTTGAGAGAACGTCGTGCCAGAACAACGCGTAGAGTTAAACGTAAAGTTCATGTCTGAGCAAATGTTAATAGCATATCCACATCGAAATTCAACCAGTGATGAGAAAATCCCTCTTAACGTCCATGGCTTTGTGGGATAGTTGGTAATACATCTTTAAAATATGTGTAACAGCCCACCATGACAGGTACACAAAGATGAAAGACAGGACAGAGCACTGTTAGCTGTCTTTCTTCATTGTGCCCTTAGCTCTTGGAGCTGTTTCCCTCTTTTCATTGGATATCTTTTCCGTATGGGATTTTGCAATATATTCCGCTGTTAACACAAAACGACCTTTTAAAAGCATATAGGCACTGTGGAATGGAACACAGTAGAATTGAAAAATTGCAATTTTGCATATCAAATAGCAGTAAAGGGGAGTTTCCAAGAATAGTTGTTGCCAATACGAACCAAGAGGGATTGTGGTTGTGAACTGCACGGGAAATGGGATGATTGGACATAAAACATTGTGCAGAAATAGTTTTCTTTTGATCATTGCACTCTGGGATGAAGTTTTGTTATTTTACATTTAAAGGCATATGTATGAGTCAACTGTCTCCATCACTTACCGGTACGGCAGACCCGAAGTATGGAACAGCCAAGCTACATCCAGTCATAATGCAGCCAGCGGCAAATGCTAACAGGTTCAGGAGGGGAGTTGTTATTAGCCATCCTTGATTAGCTTCAAAACAAGGTTAGTAGAAATTTATTACCGAGCATTGTTATGGTAACGGTGACCCGTGCGCTGGGAACTTTGACCAAGGGGGTAACCACATCGAAGTATAACACGGCGGCCTGTGAATTCACCATCGACGACACAGTACTGCCAAGACCGGCGACGAAAAAGAATAAACCTTGAAATGTAGTTAAGCCAAATAATTCAGCAGCCCTCGTAATTTAAGCGTTTACGAATATCTGGAAAAATAATCATTTAAACCCAGTTAATAGGTAGTTACATAGGTGAAAGCGAAATGATATTTATACACGCACACACACAGCAACTAAACAAAACAAATGTGCATATGAACAAATGTACATATTTTAGTAGATGTATAAATGTACAGTGAAACCTCACAATTCGAAAATTCAAATTAAGGAATTGGGAAATCAGTTTGAATTCGGAAAATTTTGAAATAACTAAAGTGATATACAAATCTGCACGATGCAATTCTAGGGCAATAAAGCATGTTAACAATTAAATGCTTGCAAAATACAGCGTGTGAAACGTGCGTTTCACACTTGAAGGCGAAGGCAAGCAGTCCTTTCTTTAATTGGCGAGTGTAGCGGGATACCTCTTTTCGCGTACTACCATATTGAAGAAGGGACGGCATGTCACACGGGCATTACTACCAAGCGATGCCCAAACTAGTGCTTGGTCCGTCCGATTCTCGTGGTCACTGGTAGCGACACGTTGTACGTTCAGACTTCAGAAATGATGCAGTATGTGACCATGGCCGACACCCTAACTTGTATCGACCTCCACGTAGTCCGCAAAGGAACTTATTCTAAACATCCGGTGTCGGGTTTTATATTACTCTCACCCGATGCAAATTACATCTTTTTCTCTGCTTTTCGCCAGCGGCGCAGCGTGGAATGTAGGTAGCGGGACCGCTTCGTTGTCGTGCGCCAGGCACGAAGCTGCCGTCGTAGTCACGCGTTATTCAAATTTTCAGTGGCAGAGGCCTCTCCTGTTCCAAAAACGGGCTTTGCAATAGATAGGCTCATAGGGACACTCCAACTGAGTAAATTGTACAGTTCGAAATATTTATATATTGAAATTCAATAGGTCCGAATTAACGGATTTAAATGTATTATTAACGGTGTAAATGTTCTAGCACAGGCACGACCCTCAGTCATGCGTTATTAAAAGTTTCGGGGGAAAAGCCCTTCCTTTCCAAAGGGGGTTTAATAGATAGGTTTGGGGACACTCAACTGAGAAAATTTTAATTAAAAATTTTTGAAATTCCATGGGCCCAAATTAACATTAAAAGTAAATTGGGGAAACTGTTCTTCCCCGGCAGTTCCGCGGATTTTACTCAAGTTTTAAAATTCCTTCGTAAGAGTCGGGTTGGTTTTTGATTTGTGAGTAAATATAAAAATTATGAAGGCATCTCCCTTGTCGAACTTTAGCAAACGTCCTGGTAACTTTATTCTGTGTTCGCAAGTCCCTATTTTCCGCGTATATGTCAGTTTGTTTTGTTTTCTGTGTATCATCTTTATTATATATATATATATTATATATTATATATATATATAAAAAGCGAGTCAGAAAATGGGAAATGAGGGGCTCGGTGAAATAAGACAGAAATAAGGGGTGGTAGTCAAGAAAACCACGGAAAGAAAAGGTTAAGTTGTGGTGGGTCATACAAACAGATGCAGATTTTTTTGAGTAAGGAACATAGTGATGAAGAAAATGCCCGCCGGGTGGGATCCGAACCCACGACCTCCAGAATACCGGTCTGGTGCAATAACCACTACGCTACTGGTGGGGCTGTTTTCCCACCACTTTCTCGGGTATTTATGTTAAGGTATTTTTTGTTTCTGCACTTGGGAGTGGTGGCCAGCGCCACTCGGACTAGTCGGGGTGAAGGGGACGTTCTTTTTAACCCCGGGCAGTGACTCGAGTGTCTACATGTCGAGAGTGGTCGACGAGTGTTGAATTCTCTTAAGCTATATTTGGCACTAAAACTGCCACAACAGAGGCCCTCGCTAAGCATGTTGCGAATCAGAAAATGGGAAATGAGGGGCTCGGTGAAAAAGGACAGAAAATAAGGTTGGCAGTCAACAAAACCTCAGAAAACAAAGGGAGGTTGTGGGGGGTGGTTTCAATATTTTTCACACTTTCTTTGTGACTGAGAAAATTCTTCAGCTGTTTTTTATGACCCACCGCAACCTCCCCTTTGCTTCTGAGATTTTCTTGACTGCCAACCCCTTATAATATATATATAATAAATATATATATAATATATATATATATTCTATTGTGTAAGTGAAGATGAATGTTACAGGCGCTAAGTGAACGAAACACGATAGTGCGCCAGACTCCGCAGCCACGAAAGCAGCATCGACAGTGACAACAAAAACGAAAACCACTTACGACAAAGACGACAGGCGCGCGTCTGTGAACCCGCTCCATCTTGGATAACGGTCATTAAAGGCCTTTCGTCAGCTACCTTGCTTTGAGCAATACATCCCCTTAGAATTGGTGGAGGTTGCTGTGGTCCTGACCTCTCTATACACTGGAACTCCGCTCCCGGACGCTCCCCAGCGCCATGGCTCCTCCTCGCGAGACTGAGCCCCCGGCTGCACCTACTTCGACGACCATCATCTGTTCCGGTTCCATTCGTCAGCGGGATCCCCCCTTCTTCAATGGCAATAGGTTTTGTCATCGTAGCCGTCGACCACCTGACACGGTACGCGAAACCGCTGCGCTGCGTGCCGTTACTGCCGACGCCGTTGCAAATCGATTGATTGTTGTAGGGTTAACGCGCCGACGCAACGCAGGCGATGAGGAGCTGCCGTAGTGAGGGCTCCGGATTAATTTTGACCACCTTGGGCATCTTTACGGCGCCTAAATCTCGCACACCGGGCGTTCTTAACTTTCGCGTCATCAAAGCGACCGCTGGGCCGGGAATCGAACCCGCGACCTCTGCTTTAGCAGCGCAACGCCTTACCGAACTGAGCCACCGCGGGGTATTTCTCTGCACATTTGCTCATCCGATATCCTACGTATGACGCTCCTCGGGAACTTCTCAACAGGGCGTGTCTTTCTTTCTGACGTCATTGAGCGCTCCTAAGGACCTGCCGATCGTCCACCAATACTGCATATCAGCCAGCAGAACGAACGTGTTTTAAAACCCCAAAAGTTTTAACCCCACCCAGGGGGACATGCTGGCAATGTATGTATTATCCGACCATTCCAACTGGGTATGATTCTTCCATCGTAACCTATGCCTACAACACTCCAATCAAGCCAACGCGAGTTTCTCTCCTTCTTCCTTGTCGATGATCGTCTCGTCAGAAAAGTACCGGTAGATTTATCCCAGAGTCAGTACGACGAAGATAGTGTTTGTTCATGTGAGCCAGCAGAATTGTCGTCCGATGTTTTCCAGAACTCCATTGACAGTAATTTAGACCCGACCCAGCAAGAACCGCTTAGGACATTTCTTCGCTGGTTTCAATCTTCTTTTGACTGCACACAACGATCGCTTGGCTGGACGTCTGTTGCCACACACTCGGTTGACACAGGGCCCCATGGCCCTTTCGCCAACGACCGTATCGTGATTCGCCGGCAGAGCGTCGCACCATTGGCGGCCAGGTGGCTGGCATGCTGTAGCGCGGTGTAATTCGCCTGTAGCGCGCTCGGAATGTCGGCTGCTGATGGAGGCGAGAAAGCAGACGTGGAGTTGGTTCGCAGTTTCAAGACAAGACTGTTTTAAAAAGCACGTACGTTGAGAGCGTTCCCCGACAAGGGAAAGAAGGGGAACCTCTGGCGTCCTTCGAAAGAAAGAAAGGAAAAAGGCCCCCAAGCGAGAAGACAGCAATGGCGCGTGGAATAATGTGAGGAGCCGGATGGAGAACAAGTTATGCCTCCCCCGACGGCGACCATTGAAGAGGGCGGCGGAATCCCCGCCGAAGTTAGCATGTGGAGCCATCGCCAACACGCGTCTTCGACAAAGGCGCACTGCCGTGAAGCCGGCGGCAGACTGGAGAGAAAGGAAAAGCCCCGTCTCGTGGGAGCCACTTGCGCTGGGGTGCCGAGGGGTTTCCGCTAGAGAGGCTCCCCTCAATATATTGCGGAGCTTTTAAAGAAAAGCAGCAGCTACCAGGTGAATGTCGAAATGTCAGAGTCCACTGGTTATCACTGAAAACGTACGTGAGAGGATGCATGAACAAAAACCTCAATATGAGCAGGCTTGGCGCGGTCGACAGCGACGACTCCTCGTTTGCCCCGCGCGTCGATTGTGATGGTCTTATTATTACGTCCCCAAACTTCGAAAGGGCCGTCGTACGGTGGAGTCAGGGGCGGCTTCGTTGCGTCGTGTCGCATGAACACATGTGTAGCTGAGTCCATGTCGGAAAATGTGAAAACCTTTTTGTTGTGGGTGATGCGAGGTGCTGTTGGGCTGAGTTGCGCAAGCCATGCGCGCAGCATCTCGATGTGGTCGGATGATGCTGGGACGGCAAGTGTCTGGCGGGAGAATTCTCCCGGAAGGCGCACTGTTGAGCGTTTACCATTTCTGCTGCGCTGGAGCCGATGTCTTCCTTCACCATTGAGCGGAGGTGTACAGCGTGCAGCGTACAGCGATCGAGTTTCGCTGTAAGTGCACCTTTATGTTGCCTATGCAAGCACTCAACCACTCTGTTTCTGGGGTAGTAGGCGGTTATATGCTACAGCCTCTTGCCGAAGAGGATCGAAAGCGCGGTGAATAGGGTGCCCTGGAATTGCCATCCCCGTTCAGTTGTTATGCGCACGGGGCAGCCAAAGAGGCCGGCGCGATGGTCTCAGCTGATATGTCCGCAATTGGTGTACCTTCTGGCCATCGGCTGCATCTGTCGATGCAAGTGAGCAGGTACCTCAAACCTTGGCAGGGCGGTAGCGGTCAAACCAGGTTGAGGTGAACGTGGTAAAACCGCGGCTCAGAAGTCGGAAATTCCTTTAGTGAAGCCCGAGTGTGGTGATGGTGAGTCACCTTCACTTGCTGACTCATTTCACATGTCCGAGCCCAACGTCACACGTCCGCATTGACTGCGGGCCAAACGAAACGTTCTGCTATCAGCCGCTGGGTGGCGCGGACACCTGGGTGGCTGATGGAGTGAAAAGTGTTGAATACCACGCGCCGAAAATTCAGTGGGACGAAAGGTCGTGGGGTGGCCAGGGAGGTATCGCAGTTTATAGTGCCTTGGACGTAGGGAAGTGCAACCTCCGAAAGCACGAGTGAAGATGCCCGTATTTCAGTCTCGTCAACTCAGTGTCCTCCCGCTTAACCACGGCCATCTCCTCAAAGTCAACAACTTTTGCGCCTGGAAGCGTTGACGCGAGACAAGGCGTCGGCGGCTTCGTTTTCGATCCCGAGAATGTGGCGGATGTCTCTAGAAAACTTGGAGATGAATGAGAGCGTTCCAATTTTTTTCTGCGTAGGAAGAACAGCTGTTGTTGAATACGTAGGTGAGTGTCTTGTGGTCTGTCAGGATGTAAAATTAAGACCTTCGAGGAAGTAGCGAAAATGATAAATGAAACAATAGATTTGGAGCCTGTCCCTTCCCAAAGTGCTGTACCTTACTTCTGCAGGCTTCAGGCGTTTCGAAAAGAAGCCCAGTGGCACGGCCGCTCGATGGAAACTAGTTTCCATCGAGCGGCCGTGCCAGTGGCTTCCACTGTCCACCCTCCTGTTGCTGCACCACTGCTCCGACCGAGCTGGAGGAGCAGTCCACCATGAGCGTCAGCCAGTGAATGAATGAGAAGGGTAGCCGTGGTCAGCTCGTCCTTAGCCTTTTGGAAAGCGTTCTGGTGTTCGTCAGACCAACAAAATTCTGAAGCCTTTTGGTCGTCTCGGCGCAGCAGGTCAGTCAATGACTGGAGTACTCAAACCAAAGACGGAATGAACCGCCGGTGAAAGGTTAAGATCCCGGGAAACTCTCTCAACTTGCGGAAATATGTTGGAGGAGGAAAGTTCTTGACAGATTCCACCCTCTATTCAAAGGGCATTGTAGTGGCGCATCATCACCGTTTGTTTGCATCACCATTATTTCCATCATCAACGGCTGCCTACCATCATCATCAGCGGTGCTGGCCCGGCTGCGTCAGCAGCCACGTGCCACGCGAGAGGACGTCAGATGGAACATGACTGTTCAGCTGGGCGGCAGCTTGTCCACGCCCCTACCACTCCTGGCCGGGCCTACGCTCTCTCCAATAAAATGTAGGAGGCCACCGCACCCTACGGAGTCTGCTTCCTACAAGTGGTGACCCGTACGTAATCTTAAAAGTGGTGACCCGGAGGTTCCGCGCCTGATACCCGGCCAGCGGCACACCGACATGGCGACGTGGGGGGACCGGCTGATACCGATGTTCGACGCACGCCATGAGGATGGTTCTTCAAGTTCGAGGCTACGCTCTGGCTCAACCACGTCAGTGTACAGCCTCTGAAGCACTCCATCCTCTGGGAGACGCTTCCGAAAAAGCTCCGCTGCGTTCTAGTTCTAGTTTTTCCGGGAGCGGGACTCGAACCCACATCTCCGCATAACCGGTGCGGTGCGTTCGCCATTACGCTATCCCCACAGCGGCCTCTCTCTCGACTTTAAAGCGGGGGTTTATATTTACAAGAGCTCTGAGGCCGGTCAACTAGCGCCGCCCCTCGACTACCGCGGGAGACGTAGAACGTCTTCTTTCCCAGCGGCCGCCACGTAGAACGTGGTCGGAGGTCGGGGTTAGCAATTGGCATACCCGAACTGCTGGAGCCAGTGCCTCGTAATGCAAACGGCGGAAAAACGGCGGATTTTTTCTTGACTTATATTTTCGCTTATTTATCAATCAATTAAAGAAACGTGACAAGCACACGTCATTGGGCCCTATTAAATATTTCGAAAAAAGCCGAATAGCACTGGCAATGACGACTGCAACCTTGATATGTATCTTTACCGAGTCCCTCGTCCCGTATCTCTCTGTTCTGCTACATGCATTACGAGGCACTGGCTCCAGCAGTTCGGATATGCCAATTGCTAACCCCGACCTCCGACCACGTTCTACGTGGCGGCCGCTGGGAAAGAAGACGTTCTACGTCTCCCGCGGTAGTCGAGGGGCGGCGCTAGTTGACCGGCCTCAGAGCTCTTGTAAATATAAACCCCCGCTTTAAAGTCGAGAGAGAGGCCGCTGTGGGATAGCGTAATGGCGAACGCACCGCACCGGTTATGCGGAGATGTGGGTTCGAGTCCCGCTCCCGGAAAAACGGCGGATTTTTTTCTCGACTTATATTTTCGCTTATTTATCAATGAATCAAAGAAACGTGACAAGTACACGTCATTCGGCCCTATATAATATTTCGAAAAAAGCCGAATAGCACTGGCAATGACGACTGCAAACTTGATATGTATCTTTACCGAGTCCCTCGTCCCGTATCTCTCTGTTCTGCTACATGCATTACGAGGCACTGGCTCCAGCAGTTCGGATATGCCAATTGCTAACCCCGACCTCCGACCACGTTCTACGTGGCGGCCGCTGGGAAAGAAGACGTTCTACGTCTCCCGCGGTAGTCGAGGGGCGGCGCTAGTTGACCGGCCTCAGAGCTCTTGTAAATATAAAACCCCGCTTTAAAGTCGAGAGAGAGGCCGCTGTGGGGATAGCGTAATGGCGAACGCACCGCACCGGTTATGCGGAGATGTGGGTTCGAGTCCCGCTCCCGGAAAAACGGCGGATTTTTTCTCGACTTATATTTTCGCTTATTTATCAATGAATCAAAGAAACGTGACAAGCACACGTCATTCGGCCCTATTAAATATTTCGAAAAAAGCCGAATAGCACTGGCAATGACGACTGCAACCTTGATATGTATATATATATATATATATATATAATATATATATATATATATAATATAATATATTATATATATATATATTGCAACGTGGCGGCAGGACACAGATGAGACGAACGATGCGATGGGGTGAAGCGATCTATTTACATTATGTACAGTGCGGCCATGACGTAGCTCGGGCAAGGTTCGCGCCAGGCATTTCGTCGTCATCGTCGTCATTGTCGTTGGTTCAAGGAGCTGTCACGCATTGTCCACCTTAGTCCCGTAACATCACCCCCCGGTTCGAGGACGACCGACCCGGTCGTGGCCGAGGCAACGCGGGGATTGCGATGAGGATGAGCGATGCGATGACAAGGTACAGTGAAGATGTGCCTGCCGCCACCGATGACGATGATGCACGTGATGATGCCTGGCCCCGCAAAAGCGATGTCTTGAAGACAGAAGCGGACCGTCGGAGGAACTCGAACCACGTCGGACGAGAGGGCTGGGGACGCGGCTTCTGTTCTTTTGGTCACGGCATGTAGCGGCTCGTCTTCATCGGCTGGTCACGGGCTGGGGTCGCGGGGCGGGGGACGTGGTCGAATGCTCGTCGCAGTGGGCTGGGGCTGCCCGACACGGCCGACGTTTCCTCGACGATTCCGCCCGGGCCGAGACGATGCGATGTGGAGGCCAGGATGGGGATGACACCGCACACTCCACCAAAATGCAACGTGGCGGCAGACACAGATGAGACGAACGATGCGATGGGGTGAAGCGATCTATTTACATTATGTACAGTGCGGCCATGACGTAGCTCGGGCAAGGTTCGCGCCAGGCATTTCGTCGTCATCGTCGTCATCGTCGTTGGTTCAGGGAGCTGTCACGCATTGTCCACCTTAGCCCCGTAGCATCACCGATTGTAGCAAGGATAACGAGCAGCTCTTAACGCCATCAGCTTATCCGGGTATGCGCCACATCAAGAAAGAGTGCCATGCGATCGTGGCCAATCTATGCACGACGGTATGCGCGCACGCTGGTAGCGTGGAAGAAGAAGTACGGCAGAAGGTGCTTGGCGCGTGTGTTCGGCCATCGTCTGTACGCTTGTACCTGCGCTCGCCTTGCTTCTGCTCCTGCCAATAAACAACGTTCGGTCTACTACCGGAGGGTCAACTATATCCCTATTACATATAATATATATATATATATATATATATTATATATATATTATATATATATATCAAAAGGTCTTGATAAAGGTCGGGGTCCGACCGAAACGTCGACAAGTAAACAGTTTTGTTAGAAGCTATACCCATTTTTTACCATTTGTTACGGCAACCTAAGACAGCCCTTCTCGCAATCAAAGTACATACATATATATATAATTATACATATATATGACTTTGTGGGGATTAGACGATTGCGAGTAGAGTTCTTTTCGGTTGCCAGAACGGGATACGTTATGAAAGTATACCCGCTGCCCACAATTAAAAATACGTGGCCTCACATTTCCCATGAAACTTAATGGCGTAAAAATGAAGTTACAAACATGTATCCCAAAGTCCCCACAATCATGCTCGCTGGTTTTATTTCTCAAGATTGGGGCAATCAAGCCCACGCCCCCAAAACACCTAGGTGAAAATGGGCTTTCACCGAGGCTTGTCTAAACTTTACCCTTTACGGTGGGTAAGAACGCCAATCCATGTAACACAAGAGTGAAAATATATTGTACTTTATTGTACTAACCAGTCATCCTGAGAGTATGCAATCGATTACTTATCGCACAGACGTGACAACAAAGTTATTCATGCACACTTTTCCTTTAATCTCCAGTTCGTGAAACCACACAGAAAACGCTTTTGTATTTACGGCAAGAAAAATTATGCCTCAATAAATTCATTGCTTATCATGTTTTTTTACTGCATGGAAAAATTTATATTTCTTGCCTATTGAATTCGTGATTCGTGCCTTCCCTACCCTGGGCACAGAAAAAAGCATCCTCGAAGCGGCAAAGAAGAATTTTTAGGGAAACCACGTCAGCAGCCGTCATCCACGTGCACTTCGGTGGAAACCCCAACCCAAAAATTGATCAGCCATTCACGAGGCCAGAACCTGATGCTGCACTGCGCAAGCTCACGAGAAACGCCTCCCTGGGAAAAGACAAAATAACAAACAAGACGCTACGCAATACCAGCGAGAAGATGAAGATTGATCTCTTGGGAAAATAAACCTGATTTGGGACAGCGTCAGACTTCCGGCCATGTGGAAACACGCAGATGTTACCATGCTTCCAAAACCCACCAAAGCCTTGGGCATATTCAACCTTAGGCTGATGTCTGTGACTTCGTGCGCGGGGAATCTAATGGAACACATGGTGCTAGACCGGGGCACATATCACATGGAGGAACCAGCAGAGGGACGAAAAAGGATTCACTGACACCATGTATGAGTTCCGCCCCAACTTGTCCACTCAGCACATCTTTTCGCAAGTAAAGAAGAGGTTATAGACAACCTAAGCACCTCACAAACAAGCGCCATCCTCGCCTTTAGACGTGAAATAGGCTTTTGACATCATGTCGCACGCGGCCATACTTAAAACCCTGAGGACTGCCCATTGCGTAGAGAAAGCCTATAATTACATCAGGGATTTCCTCTCGCATCGCACGGTAACCGCGCGACTTGGCGAATTACAGAGCGACAAATTCGACGGCACCGAAAAGGCCACACCGAAGGGCTCCGTCATCTCGCCATTACTATTCAATTTATCAATGATGCACCTACCTTACCAGCTAAATGCCATCCGAGGTCTGAGGCATGCCTTCTACGCTGACGACCTGACATTTTGGTTTACGAAAGGTCCAGCAGGCATACATCAGGATGCCCTGCAGGAAGCCCTTCACTGTACGGGAACCTATCTGAAAAGATGTGTGCTCGCTATTGCACCGGAAAAATCTGAACTTCTCATACTCAAGAAGCGAACAAGAGGTAGACCCCCTGCCGAGACCCTCGCGCAGAAGTGACACTTCATGGCGCTATCATCCCAAAGGTCGATACATGCCGAGTATTGGGTTTGACGTTTCAAAAAGACGGGACAGGCGCTGCCACCTTCCAGAAAATATAAAACACTGCACCCATTTCATTAGGCGAGTAACAAGCAAAAAAACATGGGTCGAAAGAAGAGGACACAATCAGAATGGTACAGGCCCGGGTAATTAGCAGAATCACTCATGGTACCCCTTACTTGTGGCTCAAATTGCTGAAATAAAAAAAACTCCATAGTTTAATTTGTCAAATCTACAAATTATCACTGGGACTGCAAGCCAAGACCTCCACAGGGAAACTTTTTCAGTTAGGAATTCACAACGTATGGCAAGAACTCACTGAAGCGCATAAAGCCAGCCAAATGGCGCCACTCAAGTTTACCCCAATCGGCCGAGCTACCTTGTACCACCTCGGTTACGAGCCAACAATGACACCCCAAAACCAAAAACGAAGCATTCGCCATGCCTTGAGGGTATACATCATGGTTCAAAACGTCTCACGCATCATGCCCCGGTTTTACAACAAGGGTGAAGGGAAGCCAGGGTCAAGCCTTGCGAAAAGCCTACAGCAAGGACAGCTCATCAACATACCTCGATGCTGCGAGGTACCCGGCACGAACCAAGTGGGCGTACGCGGTTAGTGTGGCAAGCTGTAAAAGAGCTGAGTTGTGCTCAGCAACGGTCAATACCGATGACACCGACTCTGCGGAGAAGACAGCTGCCGTGCGTGCCACCACCAGAGTACCAGATTCCCAAGGCCGGGTGACCGTCATCACTGACTCGGAAGCGGCCTGCCGCATTTTTAAAAAGTGCCGTATTTGAGCGATGGCACTTGATCTTTACGTAAGGCTTCAAAAGCATGGAAAACTCCACTGGACCTTTATATCATTCGGACACCACGTCACGAGTTCTTAGAGGGTAATAAAGCGGCAGATACCGCAGCCCGAGGCCACTCACACTGGGTTTCAACCCTCATAAGCACTCACCACTCTGCCGACAACAACCCGTCCATCCCCAAGCACAGCAGACACATATTAGAGCACTACAAGTTATCAAGAAGACGATACCCGCCACCTTACCCGAAGCTAACCAAGGAAGAAGCCACACAATTCCAGAGACTGCAGACAAATTCATTTCCGCACACCACACAGCAGTTTAATATACACCCCACGCTCTTCAGCTACGACTGCAACTTCTGCTCTGGGACGCCCAACACCATCTACCACATGGTGTGGGAATGTAAAGGCGTCACCGGACTACCTGAAGTCGTCGCACCGACACAGGAGCAGTGGGAAGTCCTGCTGACAAGCGATGACCTGGAAAACAAGCGTGGCCTGGTGACCAGGGCCATTCGAGCTGCAGGAGGCCCTGCCATCCCGGACTAGTGATGCCACCCACCATGGACGGCCGACAGCCATCCTGCGCTCCCTTCTTTCCGTTCAATGGGAGCAATAAACGTTTTTTCCTCCGCCTCCTTGCCTATTGAACAAAACTACACACTCTTACGGACAAAGATGTGTGCTCGCTATTGCACCGGAAAAATCTGAAACTTCTCATAATCAAGAAGCGAACAAGAGGTAGACTCCCTGCCGATAGCGCCGCCCAGAAGTGACGCTTCATGGCGTTATCATCCCAAAGGTCGATACACTTCGAGTACTGGGTCTGACGTTTCAAAAAGACGGGGCAGGCGCTGCCACAACTGACTGACAAATATACTCTGAAGATCTTTTTCTGCGCATACTGCCAAAAGGAATTGTCCAACAAAACTCCAAGAACTGTGGAAAACAAGAAAAAACGTTTCGTTCAGCTCTCAAAAAGGCAAGGAGGCCGACAAAGTGGTAATCATTTTAATCAGAACAAAAAGCAGATTTAACTGCTGTGCAACACGCAAGTAATTTCTGTTTGAACATCGATCAAATAAACATGCTAACAACCAAAAATATTGCCAGGTTTTCAGCCCCCCCATGTCGCACCTACTCTTCTAATCAGTAAATCGTGAGAAGTAGTCACTGATAAGAAATTCGCTAACATGTTCAAAATGGCTGGCTCGTCATTGTTCACCAAGAAAGTGACCTTTCAGTCATGGTACCACCGACTGGAACAGAATGTGCTTGCCGCCCTAACCGTTCACTACTAATAAACGTTTGCGTTCAATCAACAAATTAAAACTTTCCTTCTTTTACGGGATTTAAGAAATCAATCCGAAGTTCCTAACGAATACAAAAGATGTCTGTGCATCTTTTTATGCTTGCTCTTCTTCCTCTCATGTTTAACAGAAAATCTCTACCAGGGGACTGGAAGAACAGGAAAGTCGTTCCAATTTATAAGTCAGGTAATCAAATCTGGCCAATAATCTACCGTCCAATGACACTAAACTGCGTACCCGGCAAAATCATGCAATGCGTCATCTACACGTATATTCTAAAGTTTCTCGATGCAAAAGTGTTTTTCTTGCGAACCGCATAGGTTCCACAGAGGTTTCTGTTATGACACGCAACTTCCCTTATTGTTCGGTGACTTGCATACTGACGTGGGCTGTAACTTACAAACGGTGGCATATTCTTAAATGTTTCCAAAGCGTTCGACAAAGTACACCTTAATCGATTGTAATTAAAACTTTCCAATTTAAACCTGCACTTTTTCATCTTAAATGGGATAAAAGAATTCGTTACACACCATTCCCAGTCTGTTATTATCAAAAATATTTCCTCTAATCTACTTCCAATAACATCAAGTGTCCCAAGGTTCGAAACTTGGTCCCCTTCGATTCCCAAAATACATAAATGACTTTTCCTGAAATATAATCTGTAAAATCCGCCTTTTCCCTGATGGAGGGATGAAGGCATTATACATGGCACTGCTACTGACAATTCAAAACGGTCGTCTCAAAAACCCATCTTAACGGCCTACAGGAATGGCGCGGGCGCTGGCTGTAAAATTGTAAAATTGGCTGTAATATGTAAAATTGTGTGATTCGCCCGCAGCCGTATGCCGCTTATCTATCCGTACAACGTTAATGCTATCACTCAGAAAATGTTCAGTTGTACAAGTATTTGGGCGGCGCTCTGGGCAGCGATCTTTTGGGAAATGTACACGTTACTAACACCATTTCTTCCGCAAATAAAAGGCTCGGCTTCCTGAAGCGCCATTCACTCTTTGGTCGAGAACGCGTTCAGTCACAAGCATAAAAATTCCTTGTTTGACCGACACTACACTACGAATCGCCAATTTCGGACCCTCGACAATAGTATCTCACACATGGCATCGAATCCCTTCAAAACTGGGCCGCTAGATTTATATACTGCTCATACTCTGCCGCTGCCAGCGCATCTGGATTCAAAACAGAATCGGGTTCAACGGACCTGGGACATCTTCGTGCTGTTGCCAGCATTTTTTTGCACCACAAAACTTTCCATAATTCCTTGCATGCCCCAGAATATATCATCCCTGCAACACGCATATCTTACCATAAGAGTCATTCGTATCATGTTCTTTAGCCGCGTACGCAGAAATCTTTTTCTGCTCGTTTTTTCTTTACGCGGCACCAGATTGGAGCGGCCTTCCCACCAAATTGCAACCATTACCTGCCCATCAAGCTTCATAGAAAACACCAATTAGTTTTTCGCTGGTAAATATTTCTGTTCTACGTTCCTCACTTTTGTTACCCAACACTAATTTTATGCCACCTCGGCGGTCTTTAAAAATAAAATGAAATGTAATATATACCGCTTTAGAAAAACTGCTTATTCATCGATCTTTCAGGGATGAATTTGTTAATATAAACAAAGTAAGCACCCGCACCCACGCACAAAGTTTCGCGACTGGTGTCTTATTTATTAAAGAAACTAAGAAGGAAGACCGGAACATATCTAAGCAATGGACGGCTGAGATTTCACTCTAATTTTATGGTGTGTGAATTTGAGAGGTTAGCGGCAAAATAAGATCATAAATGATTGAAATTGTATTCGAACGCACTAAATTGTATCGGATGTGCATCTTAGCAAAAGGCATCATAAGCAACCACGTAGTGTTTGGTAGTATTACCCCTTGAACCGGGAACACGGCATCTTAAGGTGAGGTTATGGTTTTGCTCAAAAAACGATGCACGCAATAAGTGTTCAAACTTGTGGAGAAGAAGCTTGTTCTTTTTAAAAGCTGGATGAGTTAAAATAGTATTCGTGACAGCTTGATGTTATTTTGTGCGATATTGTGCAGCCCTGAGAAGCTTTCTGATTACCCAGTTCCCGTCAACTTTGAAAGAAATCTAGCAATTGGATACAGCTCAGATCTTTAGATCCCTTGCCTGCAAACTGCCAAAAAGAGGGACGAATTTGTTTACAACACCCACAACAAACTCATTTGATACGCTAGCTTTATGATGGTCACGATTGATACCTTACCTTACTGATGCACTCACGACACCAGCCAGGAAGATTCCCGAAAGGCCTGGAAGGTTGCGGAAATCTTCCAGGATATAGAACGGCAGGAGCTTCTCCATTAGAATATGGAAAAGCAAAAAGGTGATTAATGCTGCAAACAGGCTGAGTTTGTGGGGGTTTTGCGAATAAATCAAAATTCGTGTTGCACGTTACTCGAACACTTCGCGATGAGCGTATTTATATTTTCACGTTACTGCGGTTATATTGATGCCGGCGTATATTTGTCGCATGAGCGACATGCGTCGTAAACGTAGCCACCAAGAGCGGAAAAGTGCATTATCTTTTGTGAGTTTGATTTGTATTTTTTTCTAAACAGAAAATAATAATGCAGATCGAAAAAAATACCAGAAAATTGTGCCCTTTTTTGTATAAAACCAGGAATGCGAGACCAGAATCCGGCACCGCCATTGGAGCAGAGCAATACTTTGTTACATTTCGCGTAATGCAGAAAGATTGGGCTCAGCTACAGTTCTCAACACATATGGCTGGCCATTCTCGCTGGTGAATTTTATGATTATTTGGGGACGCAGTGAGAGACCGCAAGTAATTGGGATATTCTTACTCACGTCACTAGTTCCGTTCTGCTGAGTTATATAATTAAGGGCTTATATCCGCCTAAATTTGCTCGGAGATGGTCCGGTTCTGTTTCGTCAATCTCTGATTTTCGGTGAACAGCTGCGCGTCCAGTAACTTATCAATATATTGGGCGGTATCAGTGCCAGGGCTTATTCCTTATAGCAAGGTTGTCAGTTTTTAATTCTGCGACACTGGCATTTTTGCATTAGGGATGGGGCAGCTCCGGTATCTGTAAATCAATATGTGAGTGTGGCTTCCAAGATGCCGTCAAATGTATAGGGGTAAAGTGAGTACTTTAGTTCGACAGTAGCGCATCTGCTCTCCAAAACTCCTGTGATTAGTTTTTTGGCGTTTCACTGAGGAGACAATGCATCAGAGACAAGAAACGGCAACGCGGCGATGGCCATCGGCAAGAGTTGAAGTTATGCGCGTCCGTCGCAAAAGATTTGCGTGGTGATCCGAGAGACGTGTGGCTAATGACTGGTGCTTTGCTAAGATACGGCAGTCGCAGATGTTGCGGTGGTGCAGCCTGGCGACGCTAGAAGCGGGCAAAGTGACCGGGAAGTTCATATGTCAAACTTACCAGATGAATATTGAAAGTGCACCTTGGGTTAAGGGAAGATTTGAACTGAATACGTGGACGCGCTGGAATTGGCCCACCGCGATGCATAGTCGGACTTGTGCGGGGATGTCTGGCCACGACTCCCGCGTAAGCTATAGGCTTCCTTACAGGCGCCTGCTGAGAGACCGGGTGTAACAGCCTCAGCGAACTGCTCTCGATATATTTCCTGAAGTGGTGATGGTGCACAGGGCAATGGAGCTAGCGAAGTTGCAGATGTAGACGGTAAGAGGAAAGTTTGTCGCACTACTTTTTTCTGTACAAAATTCTTTACGCTTTCTTGTATTCACTGTTCATTGCAGTATGCAGGACAACGTCAAAAGACACGCTTGAATATGGGCCATCAGCTGCAAGCAAGTAGGCATTGTTTTCATGGCTCGTTATAACCTTGGCGAAAGCTAACCACAAGAATCAGGATTTTGAGGCGTTAAAACGCGCGTTTTAGGCGCTAAACAAAGGCCGACGGAACAAATGTTTAGGTTTCCAAAGTCGAGAATATCAGCCCTATAAATTTCAACATCCTCTTCATCGGCCTATTTACGGCCATGCAGGGCAAAGGCCTGTGCCATGAATCACCAAAATCCAGCTCTTGTGCTAACTGCGACCAATTTATCCCTGCTGCCTTCCTGGTCTCATCTGCCGATCTAACTTTCTGCCACCCTCTGCTACGCTGACCTTCTCTAGGAATCCACTCTGTTAGCGTAATGACCAACGGTTACCTTGTCTTTGCATTACCTGCCCTGCCGACACCCATATCTTCCTAATTTCTACTAATATGTCCTTAGCGCGTTTGTTCCCTTACCCACTCCGCTCTTTTCTTATCCTTTAATGCAGGGGTCTCAAACTCACATCAGTGGGCGGGCCGTAGTCACGAATTTTAGTCCCGCAAGGGCCGGGAGATCGAAGAAGGTTGAAACGAAGGGGGTGGGGTGGGGTGAAAGGGGATGATTAAGAAAATGTCAGATAACGCTGCCATTCCTGAATGGAACTGGACGTCAGGATTCGAGACACATATCGATACCAATCTCCAGAATGACTAAAATGTGGACGCCGAATGTGAAATATCAAATATTTGTTCCACGATTATGCTTCAACATGTGGTGACTGCATTGCGTGCCTCACAAAAAAGGCTTCAGGGCAGCTGCGTCTGTGTATCCTACTACAATAAACGTTATTGATAGTAATTGATGAGAAATATTGCCACTTTTATTTATGAAAGTCACAAAACTTTATTCCTTGAGAACTTGAATGTAGCTGTTATTGTTCTAAACGTGCTGGATTGATGCCTGGCAATGCTTAGCTGCGACTAGAGAAGAAATGTCCGCATGAACTTCTTGCGCTTGAAACGATCCTCATGGTTGATCGCAGGTGCTCGTCAGTGACCCTCGACCGGAGAGCTGACTTGTTCACCTTCAGCAACGAAAACAGGTTTTCGCACAAGTGGTTGCTTCCGAACATGGCATTGATCAGTGCATTCTTTTTACGAAGCGCCGGGAAACTTGCATCGTCAAAAAACTTGTAGAAGTCTGGTACAGCCACGTCCTGAAATGTCTGCTTCAACCGAATGTTAGATTGCAGCTCAAAGAAGTTCCATCAGTAACTCGGGCGCTGCGTCATCCACCGACACCGAAAACGGCAACGAAAAAATCCGGAATTCATCGGCGACGCGGTTGATGTCTTGGAAGCGACCTTAGAATTCTCGTTGGAGATCATGGAGGAGGTCAGCAAAGTTATCACTGGATTGTATATCCACATTCTCCAGCGACGTCAGGGTTAGAAAATGATCAAACTTCTGAATTCTCAGCTGTCTCTCCCAAAGGTGCGATTTGGATTGAAAGGCTTGAATGTCGTCACGCATTTTCGTGACCAGTTTGTTTTTTCCGTGAAGTTTAACGTTGAGGCAGCTCAAATAATCAGTGATATCACTGATGAACGCAAGGGAGTGAAGCCAGGTTTCGTCTGACAGCTCAACAATGGCCCTGTTCTTGCTCTTCGGAGATCAAAAAATCCTTTCAGCACTCTTCTACCACTCAGCCAGCGCACATCTGTATGGTACAAATTTCGCCATATTCGCTGCCAACCGCTTCTAAAAGAGATAAAAATTGGCGG